>CANYCX014069347.1:0-10026 GCA_948193385.1 Breynia disticha f. nivosa
CGTATATAGAAGTCTAAATAATAGGGTTTACGAATCAATTTAGCAAGTGTAAAACCACTTACCTCAAAATACGTGCAAAGTCGGAAATATCGACACAAACTCCATAATATCGAGCCTGCTCCAATCGTCGATTTCTAGAGCTAAATTTCTCTTTCTCTCCCTTTTCTCCCGATCTCTCTCGTCTCACTTTTTCTGATCTCTCTCTCTCTGTTTTTCCTACCATCACCTGCTTCCTGTTTCCTTTTATAGATGAAGAATAAGCCACGTCATTTCTCTTCTGTTTCCATTTCACTCCAGCTCATGTTAAACACAAAGTACGTGTGGTCGACCATGTACTACGCGTGGTCGCCTCCACAACGCGTCTATTTGCACCATGTACGCGTGTTCAGCTTTGACTACGCGTGGTCGTGCCGACACCGTGTACTTTTGTGTCCACCGCGCGTACTTTTGATTTTTCAGAATTTTTTTATTTTTCTTGATTTATTTTGTGTCAACCTTACGTCAACATTTCGTATACCTTTATATACTGACATTTTCACATTTATTTGACTTTATTTTAATATGAAAATTTTTCCAGGATGTCATATCCCCTGCCTAAGACTGTTATTTCCTCGTCATCAGAATCCTCACCCGCTATATGGTAGCTGTCAATCTGCTTTGCAACTTCTGCCATTTCTATATTACCTTTGACTCATGTGGGATGATAGCGACAGACTTGGTAGTGTAAGGTAAGAATATAGGAAAAAAAAACAAGAAAGAACTTTTTGAGAGAAAGACAAAGCACTCAACTTGGAGGCAAAGACTAGATGCAGCCACAATCTTCCAAGTCGTTTAAAATGCCAAAACATGAAACTAACAATCCCATACTAGTTGATATACGCTCTAAGTGGTTAACGAAGCCTTAGGGTTGAATTAGAAGGTTTATTATCGGAGTTAATTGTTCAGAAAGTCATTAAAGTGACTTTTTCAGTTTACTAAAGTTTTAAAGTGATAACTAGTCAATAAAATAAATTAAAAATTCACTCAAAGTCACTATATTTTTAACCTTACCAAATCAGTGTGTCATATCATTTTTAATTGACAAATCATATAAAATTAACATTTTTACAATTTTTTGTGACTCAATTGTATATAAACTCATAAGCCTTTTTTAAACTCATACAAAAATTAAAGAGTGTTTAATTTCTTAGATTCACTACAAGAAATAAAGCAATTTATGGCTAAATTTTTCCAACGAAAAATATGCTTCGAATAATTTAATTTCCGATAAAATTTGTTGAACATTTTTCGATCGCTATCGATTTCTAAAATTTTGCTAGTGTACAAAATTTGCCGAAATTTTTTTTGAATAGTTCTTCAGAAATTTTCCAACTACAAAAAAATTGGAAAAAAATTGCTGGTTTTCCTTAAAAAAATATATTCTAACAAAAAAAAATTGTTGTTTGTAGTTTTTAAGTTATGTATAAGCAGAGACAGATCTAGACTGGGGCCAATGGGGGCACGTGCCCCCACCAGCACCGGCGCCGTCATTGAAGCTTTACCAGAGTTAAATCGATTTTTGTATGATATGTCTGGTTAAAGGTCAAAGGTAAGTAGTATTTTCTTCGGAAAGGATGATTTCGGTCCTTGTTTAGGTGATGAAGTAATAAGAGAAACAAAATTGCTTGAGGGTCATTGGAGGTTGTTGGACGAAAGCTTGGAGGAGGAGGATGATTGTTTTGTTCAAGAAAGTAAACAGGGTAGAAGAGTAACGGGATGCAATTTTGGGCTGGGCTTTTTCAAAAAAATTACGGAAAAATTACAGGAATATACAAATTTGTGTTTAAAATGATAGGAATACCAGCTAAGTTTGTTCATTTCTGTTAATGCCAGTTAAAGTTTTGAAAATATGAAAATACCCAATTTTGAGTTTGCAATTGTAAAAATGTCAGGGTATGTTTAGTGTTCATTGTTGTTCATTATTGTTCATATGTCGATAGAATAAAAAGTGACATTTTTGTATTTTAGAACATGAAATCTGACATTCATATAATTGTGAACTAGAATCTTGTCAATCAACAAAATCAACAAAAATTAACAAAATATACTGATATTTATATCATTCTAAACTCAAAACATAGTAGTTTGTATAATTGTTTGAAAAATGAAAAATTACAACATTGTTGCTTCTTTCTTAACCGTAAGATAGTCAAACATAGGCAAAAGTTTTAAAATTTCCAAATAATAAAAATAAATAATATGTTTGAATGCCAATAAGTCATAAATGCATATTATAAAAATTAATATTAAGAAAATAATTTTATAATATATATTGCTAAATTTGTATAAATATATAAATTTTTAAAGTATTTATGATTATATTTTTATTTCACAATATGAAAATTAGATTATTATGTGATTTTGTATCAAAATTAAATATTTATTTAGGTTAAAAGAAACACAATTCATAAAATTTTTCAATTAGAATTATTTATGATAATTTAATTATTTTTTATCAACTGTTGTTATGTGGGGACTAAAATAACGTTATTTTAGTCCTGTGAATGTGATTTCATTTTGCAAAATTCGTTAGTTTCAAGCGATTTTGCGGTGACTTCCAAATTTTAATAGAACTGGTGCCCCCACTACAAATAATTCCTGGGCCAGTCCCTCTGTATAAGTGAACCAACTTGTTCTTAATCAATTTTTAAATGTCAAATTTGAAATTGCTCAATTGTACTGAATGTAAATTAAATAATAATAAAATCTAAATTCAGAGTGTCAACTTTTAAATTATAAGGTTTTTAGTCAATTATTATATAAATAATGTTAGTATATGTGACTTGATAATTGAATAAGATATGACACACTAATTTAGTAAGTGTAAGATTAAAGTGACTTTAGGTGGATTTTTAATTTATTTTAATGATTTTATTGTAAAAAAATATCATTTTAGTGATATGAACTAAAAGAATCACTTTAATGGTTTTATGAACAAATTAACTGCAAGGACTCGTGCGTGACGTTTTGGACGCGTATCATATTGGCTATCCCTGCAGGCTCCTTTGCTACAAGGTAACAAAGGGATTTTAACATGTAGGGCAGGCTTTTTTTTTAATTAACAAAGAAGTGTGGAATCAAAACTATTTTTCTGACATGAACAGTAGTACTCCGCCTCATATGCAAGTGGAATACGTTTGTGTATTTTTTTTGGTAATTTGCTGTATTTTTTGTCTTTTTGGTTTTTTTGGTTTATTTTAAGTTTATTTCATTTATTTTTTTAAATAAAACAAAATTATTTAAATGAGACACAATTGTAAATTTATTATTTAATTTTAATAATTAAAAAATATTTTATTGAATTTTTTTAAATAAAATAATTTTTTAACTAGTAAAATTAATTTAAAAATTATCTTGTTTAAAAAAATAATTCAAAAAAATTATTTAAATGAGACATAATTATAAATTTATTATTTAATTTTAATTAATTAAAAATATTTTATTGAATTATTTTTAAAATAATATAATTTTTAAATTAGTAAAATTAATTTAAAAACTATCTTGTGCAAAAAAATAATTCAAAAAAATTGTTTAAATGAGACATAATTATAAATTTATTACTTAATTTTAATAATTAAAAAAATATATATTTTTGAATTATTTTTTGAACAAGATAATTTTTAAATTAATTTTTTTAAAAAATATTTTTTAAAAAATAATTCAATTAAATATTTTTTAATTATTAAAATTAAATGATTAATTTATTAAAATTAAACAATAAATTTATAATTATGTCTCATTTAAATAATTTTTTTGAATAATTTTTTTGAACAAAATAATTTTTAAATTAATTTTACTAGTTGAAAAAATATTTTATTTTAAAAAATAATTCAATAAAGTATTTTTTTAATTATTAAAATTAAATAATAAATTTATAATTTTGTATCATTTAAATAATTTTGTTCTATTTAAAAAAATAAATGAAATAAACTTAAAATAAACTAAAAAAACCAAAAGAAAATCAAAAGGGCACAAAACAATGCAGCAAAATACCCAAAAAAATAAACAAACATATTCCCCTTGTATATGGGCTGAAATACTACTATTCATGTCAGAAAAGTGGTCAAAAAACCCATAATTGCTAAATACTTTTGATTGGACCCTTATTTGTTAATTAAAAAAAAAGTCTGCCTCTATATGCTAAAAAGCCCAGTAACACGTCACAGTTTTTGATTCTACACACAAGTGTAAAACAAACATGCCTTAGCAAAAATGCAAGATGGCCCATTACATAACACTAAATACATTTTGATCCTTCATATTCCACAACATCATGAACGACCTCAATGCACAACACTATCAAATCTAAGATTTGTCCTTATTTAATAGATAACAGTTGTATGGATACAAGACACACTTCACAGTTGGCAATTCCACATTGAACATATGTTAAATATATATATATATATCAGTGGGTCTGGCTAAAATTGTGAATGTAAGCATCAGCCAAACTAAGACCAAGATGAGCCTCCGATGTAGTTGTCAGGTGTACATAATCTGATTCTACTTCCAAACCCTTTGCATCGACGCACTTAACATTAGGCAGATCTACTGATAGCTGAGCTTCTCTCACTGTCTCTATGAATTTGCCTTGTCCTGATGCAAGAGCCACCTAAAGTTTGTACCATACACATCAGTAAAGTTTGATCCAAGTTTTATGAGAAACATAAAATACTCAACTTGTTCGTAAGAAATCATTAATATATATACATGCTTCAGAACTTTAATTTTTGTTTCAGAGATCCTTAAAAGTATCACTATATATTCCATTTTTTTACTACAGTTAACATGCTTCGTGCAGAAACATATTCTCCTAATTAATTAAGTTCAACTAAACAATCATAAGGAATAAAAAAACAAATCAATCTGATAACTAAGAATCAAATATTGGTAGAATTAGATTAAGTGGTAGGTAGCTAATCACCTGGATCACAGGCAAAGATGGTAGATTCAGATCAGAACGTAAATCCAAGATTAATTTTTCCATCTTCCCCTTATAAGCCTCAGCATCGTCTTTAAAAATCGTATCACTCTCCCCCTGATACCATAACACCCCACGTATGAACCCACCGCTACTTCTCACACTCTCCTCGGCACGCAGTATCAGCGAGTTATACAACTTCGTCCACCGAGCCCACTCATCTATTTTGGTCCCACCAACCGCACAGGGAACCAATCCCACAACCCCAATTCCAGCCCCATTGACTCTGACCCCATTGGCAAATGCCATTGCTGGTCCAACCCCACAAGTCCCGCCAACATCAATGTCCACATGGAGTGGTTCTTTTGCAACTTCCCATGTCAGCTTTGAACTGAACCGAAGTATTGAGGAGTTTGACCTGCACTCGTACGGAACAACTCCGTCCCACGTGTTGTTTACCACCCCGCCTCTCCCGGCCATGTTGCTCTGTCCTGCTAGTATGAATATGTCCATTGAACCCAATGTGGATTGTAGCACCATTAATAGAGAGAGAAGATATAGAAGAAGGGATTGGTTCATGGTCGTATGAGTTGTAATGCGTTTGTGAGTCATAGGATTGTGAGAGTGAAAGTGGTTGGGGTTTCAGTTTGATTGTAAGGGAAGAGCTATTTGGATTGTGTCGTTTGATTGCATAGGTGCTTTATGGTAAAAAAAAGCTCATCTTAATACGCGGTGGTGATCTGTAGTACATTATCTATTATACTAAACGAGAAGGAGGTATATAAAATTACTCTCTTCTTCATATTTTAAGTGTCAATTTTTATTTATCACACATTTTAGAAAATTTATTTAATGTAGTAACTTTTCAATTCTATCCTTGTATTATAACTAAACAAAAGAATGTGATTAGTTATATGAAGAAGATATTTCTTAAAAATATGAACTTTTATCATTAATATTTAAGGACATTTTAGTAACATTTTTGTAAAAGTTTAGTTTGTGAGACTTATTTTGGGACAACCAAAATGTACTTTTGTGACATTTAAAATGGGACGGAAGGAGTATGATATTTAGTATTTCATTTTATTGATATTTGGTATTATTGAAATAATTTAAATAAAAATAAAGAGTTTTTCATTTATAAAATATTTTAAAAATAAGCATAAATATTTAAATTTTATTATCTTTCTATATTAAGATGATTATCTTTAAAAATCATAAATAAATTATTATATTAAAATACTTCATGTCAATCTTCTTATTATAAAATATAATTAATTTATTTATTTTTTCTTAAAAAGGTTAAACTTAATTAGGATAATAATTAATTTATTATTTAGTGAATATCAATTAATTAACACAATTATCATATATATAATTTTAAATTTTTTTGGTGTTTTAATTCTTTTTTTTTTGAAGATTCTCGTATGCAACAATCAAGACAACATTTACAATTCTATAAAAATTGTAGCATACTAGAAAGTATTCTGAAATCTGTATTAGAAACATATTAAATAATATTTTTCTATTTAATAATTATTTATTTTTAAATATTAAAATTTTTAATAAATTTATTTATCCCGTTGTGCTACTAAAAATATGCTATCCATCTACAGATACTTCTAATTAATGAGATTTTTAATTTTAAAATAGTTTCTCATACTCTTTCCAATATATGTTAGGGTATAATATTTTTTCATCTTTGTGGTATATAAGATTTTTTTAATTGTTGTGTTCCGCACAAATGTAGCCGTCACAAAGTATTTTACATGCTAGTAAATATTAAAATTTTTATTAATTTTGTTATTGTGATATTATTTATTTATAAACTTTAAAGATTGTAAAAACTAAATTATTTGACAATTATAGACTCTACGTTAATAAAATTAACGAACTTCTAACTTAATTAGACTAATATGTGAAAAACTTGAAATCCACTACAATTTTTGTAAAAAAATACAAAAATTGTAAAACAGTTATATGTATAACATAATAGTGATAAAATATTATACCTATTTTTTAACTAGTATTTTTGTCATTCTGGCAGATTTTAAATTTTATGAAACATAGATAGCAATTTTCATCTGAAGATTAAAAAATATATAACTGAAAATTTCACAATTAATTTTTTATGAATTTAATATTCAAAATTGATACATATTTTTTCTTTTATTTGAACAGTGTCTTTTAAAGAGAGATTAACCACCTTCAAGATTTTATTTAAACAATATCTTTTAAAGAAAGATTAATATCTTTCAAGATTTTAGAACAAAAAATTCCCTTGAAATCAATTAAAACCAATCCACAGAAAATGGAAGAGTTAGCGATTCAAAGTCAGAAAAGAATTACTTTAGATAATAATAATAATAGTTGATTAGTACTACTCTCTTCATATTTTGAAAAAAGCATTAGGTTCGAAATTAAACTTTATTCCGAACAAATATAATTTTCTTTATCTTGTGAGCTAACCAATTATAAAAGATTATAGTTTCATTCAACATTAAAAATAAAAAACATAAGGTTGATACATCACCAATATTATTAGATTATACAATAAAGTTTCAAAAATCAAGTATTCAAACAATGTATGTCTTGTTTCCAATTAAGCAACGTATCATTTACTAATCAAACAATGTATGTCCGATTATGGGTGATATTCTCACTGATCATTGTTAAATTTATTGGTTAAGAATTATAGTCATTAGTTTACTGGATTCGATGTCTTTATTATAATGTATTTCTGAGTCTGTTCATGATAATATTCAAGTGAGAAAATTTCAAATAAGGTTTAGAAAATGAAGCGTTCTCAAATTTATAATATGAAACATTCAGTCATAAAGTGGGCTTAAATTATTAGAGCACTAGACATTAAAAAAAATTATATTACTAGACATTAAAAAAAATTATATTTGTACTCTTTATTTATACTTAAATTGAAATTAATATTATTGAAAATACTCTTAACACATTATTTATGTGTTATTTACTGAAATTGATTTAGCATTCTTGTTCTCCCATTTCTCTTCAGCAATGGAGAATTTTGCTGATTTTTTAAATCGCCAATAAATTTGATCTTCCATGGAAATGTTATGTGGAGGCATTACTCCTTCCAAGAAGTCAATAATATCCAGAGAGAATATCGAAGAGGAAGACCCAGTTCCATTCTCTCCATTCTCAATCACTAAATCCCTGACTTTAAGGCATACTGCTCAAGAAGGGGCTGGTCAAAGTAACCATTAATCCGTCCAAAACTTCTTACTGTTATCATTAGCTGCAACCCACTTCTCTGTAGGGTTTTGTCCCAATTCCTACTGTCTCCTTCAGTCGTATTTTTCGCATCGCATCGATCACCTTTATCTATTAGAGACTTTTATTATGAGTCCTAAAAGTGGAGACTTATTAAGGTAAAAAAAAATTTGATAGACGATAAAAATAAAGCTAAATCTTTAATTTATTCTCCAATATATATATATCATAGCTTATCAATGTTACATTAAAAAAAATCAAACAATCGAATCGGGAAACGATGTGTTTAAATTTGTTTCAGATGTTACAGAAACTTGCAGCAAAGAAAATGTGCTGAAGTCAATAATGGCCAAATAAAAAACTGACCAATAAAACCAGAAAAGATTCTTGAAGCTCTACTCGCTGTTCGAATGATGGGAGATGGTGATTTATGAAGGAATGCCGTAGCCAAGGACTGTCCAAGTAGAACCTGGGAAGGCGTAGTGAGGTGCAGTCCATCAGGTTCACGAGGCAAGCCTTTGGCATCCACACATTTGACCTTTGGAAGTTCATTTGCTATTTCAAACTGAGCTTTTCTCACTATCTCAATGTATGGACCCATCCCTGACGCCAAAGCCACCTACCAATAATTAAATGATCAACTCTTCAATTCATTATTTATCTCATTAAAGTTATGTGACATGAAAATACTTGTGAACATGGTTATTATCGATACCTGAAATATTGGTAGCATTGGATTGTTCAGATCATCTCGAACATTGCTGAAAAAATTCTCTAAATTGTTTTTGTAATGATCAGCATCTTCTCTGTATACAGTGTCACTCTCACCTTGATACCACAACATGGCTCTAATAATCCCACCACCCTGCAAAGCTGCTGTGCTACGTCGGACCAATTGATCATAAAGAAATCCACCCTTAGCCCACTGCCTGATATTAGTCCCACCTATAGCACAAGGCACCAGACCAACCGTTCCAAAACCAGGCTCCTTTGTGAGGATTGCATTAGAAAATGCCATTCCAGGTCCAATCCCATTGGTTTTATTGTAGTCAATGTCCTGATGGAGTGGCTCTCTGGCAAGGACCCACGTAAGGTTGACACTCAAACGAAATATTGATGGATTTGGTTGGCACTGAGGAGGAACGATGCGATCCCATGTGGTGATACCGGTGTTGGTATCGTTGACAACGCCGCCGCGGCCAGCCATGTTGCTTTGACCGGCCAAGATGAATATGTTTTTGGGAGGTTGTTGAGAGGTGACAAAGAGACATAATGGTTGAGATAGGAGGAGGAAGAGGGTGAGGAAGGGAAGCATAGTTGTATTAGGTTCTCTATCACTTTTGCTGTTTAATGCCGCAAAAGTGAATAGTCCTGATCTTTCTGGTAGTTGGCTCGTTTTGAAAGCAAAGTGTTAGTTTTTATTTATTTATTTTGAATTGTTATTTTTAATTTTATTCGAAACTTTTTGTTATGCTCACATGTTGTGCTTATCAGAGTGCCTTATGACCAAGGTCTTTTTTACTCTCCCTCTTTTCCGTATACCATTGTTTTAGATTATTGATGGTCACGGAGAGTCGTTCATCTTGTCGTGACTCTTTTTACCGCTGTCCGTCTTTTTTATCGTATATTTTTTTTAATATCGTTTATCAGGAGAAAGTGATTGGTGTATTTTATTGTATAATCAAATAGTAAGTGAATGAGAAATGGTGGAGGTTGGAGTGGGAGTGGGGAAGTGTTTACCTAAGTCAACCTACATTTGCGGAAGATTTTGTGTAAATTACATGAGTCATGCCTCTTAACCTCGGACTACATTAGGCTAC
>CANYCX014070219.1:0-12093 GCA_948193385.1 Breynia disticha f. nivosa
ATCGAAATAGCAAATTTTCTTTCATTTAATCGCACCTAGATAAAAATCGCAAACATAAGAAAAATCTCATATTTATGCGTTTTATCTATAAAAATAATGAAAATATGCTATAATATAAAACAGAATAAATGTGTATAAATAGTTTTATCAACCACCGAAGTTCACATAGGTTCACACTAGAAGATTCAGAACAATACGTCAACTTAATAATGCAAAAAAATGCATTAAGTTCATATAGGTTCATATTATAAGATTCAAAACAACACATATATTAACTCAAGTTCACATTGAAAGATTCACTAAGTCAATAACCAATTTTAGCACATATTATAAGATTCACAGTGGTTCACATGGCATTGTATAAAAACGACGGATCACAAACGTTCACACAATAGATTTAATTGAAAACACCTCACCTCAGGAGCATCCAACCCACCACCCATAATTGCACCGGTATTTTTTTTCCGATTTCTTCGACCTTTTTTGCTGTTGGGCGACATCGACGTCACCTTCCGCAGTCTCAGTGTTGTCTTTCTTTTCTTTTCTAACAATACAATTTGAAAAAAGAAGGCGTAATTCTATCAAATTTACACTCATATTAAAATATTAACGAAAGCTTAAAATAATAGAAAACACATATCCGACCACAAAAATCCTTTCCGATCTACTCAGACCCATCTCTCACAACAAACAAAATCTTCACTGTCGACGCATAAATATAGAAGACAAAACCCATTAACACAACGCAAAAGACGGAAAGAAAAGCCCAAAAACATCTGCCGCCATTAACAAAACAACATGGATGATTACGAAAAAAAACGAATACTTTACCTCAAATAATGATTTCAAAGAATGAGTTCTTTAAAGTTCAAAGTTTCTTATGAGAAGCTTCTAAAAAAACGTCTTCCAAATCTTCTAGTTTTCAAAAAAATTGAGAAAAAATTGCACGTTACAAAGAATGTATGGAGAAAGAGACGTGAAGTAGAAGGATGCGATGGAAACAGAGAGTTTTTTGAGATTGAGAGAAACACATCGTTTGGTTTTCTTTGGGTTTCAAATATGGAGACTTTAATTGAACGTTATTATATGGGTGTATTCCATAACTAACTGGTATTAGTTAAAAATGCAATATCAAAACTTAAAGTTAGAGCTATCAAAACGTGTCGACGTGTCGTGTTCGTGTCGTGTCAACATACTCTGTTGACACGTTTACACGTGACACGAACACGACACGATTAATAAACGGGTCAGAATTCTAAACACGTACACGACCCGTTTATTACACGGGTTGACACGACATGACACGTTTAACACGATTATTGTATAAATATTCATTGACACGTGAACCTGTTTATTAAATGTTGAAATGACGACACGACACGACCCGACACGATTATTATATAATTACTCGACACGACCAACACGACACGAATAAAAGTGAAATAAAATTGTTCTTACAAAGTCATAAATAGCCAAATTACAAATTCCTCCACAAAGTCATAAGTCTCAACATAATGATAGCATAAACAACAATGTCATAATATTAAAAAAAACTTCAGCAAGTTCAGAATCCTCTACATGTGATTGCCTTTGCTGAGGCTCAAAATCACCTATTTCCTACATCGAATACATACAAGATCAATTAGGCATATCCTCAAATGAGTATAAGCAACAATCACGTCTTAAAAAAGAAACTGTGATGATATAGTAGCGTCGTCCAATTGCTGTTCTGGTTCGATTACCTGAACAAGATGAAAACAACTGAAAATCAGTCCTCAAGGGATAGAAGAACTACAGAAAATGTACGTTAATTACCAGTATGAAAAACATAAACATCAAAGTAAGAGGAATAGTTAACAACACATAAAATTGCATAAATGACTAACGTGCTTCTATCTTCTTCACCGAAATATGCATTCACTGCAGCATTGAGGTCACCTCCATGCTCCTACTTGCAAAGAAAATAAGAAATTTAGATGGACAATGACTAATTCAAGTTATAAAAATGATCTATAAACACTTCACAAGGAAGCAAAGCAATAGCTTCTAGTCTACTAATAATGGAGCAAACACATGATGAAAGAAAATGCAGTTTCTTCATGACTGTCACAAAAAAATCTGACAAAATTCTAAAAACTACAACTGAGAACCGACGATTTCAAGAATGCACCAATACCCACATAATATGCCAAATTAACAGCTAATTACAAATTAAAGCAAACAAAATGTACAAAAATTAGGATTTCAAATGTTCAGATAAAATAACCACAATCAAGCCCATTTTTTCATCACAATATCAACTCAATTATGCACAAAATAACTTCAACCATGAAAATGCAACTACAATATCAACTACAGTATATCACAACACAAAGTATAACTCCACACTCCAACTCATTAGCCAATACCGACTTCATCAAAACACTACAATTATCCCAAAAAAAAATCCCAAATGAACTCCAATCAAGAATTAATCAACTTAAACTAAAAACCAACAAACTTTAATCACCGATACAAATTCTAACACAAACCCTATTCACTAAAAACACTAACAATCAAAACCAAATTTCACCATTCAAATCAACCTCATTATTCAAATCAAGCTAAACAACAAAATTAACCATTAAAAAAATTACCTCTAATTTTGTCAAAGCCAAAGCCTCATCAACACCTGTAATGCTCATAAAAGTCTCAATTGCTTCTCGATTGGGTGTAGCCATTTTTTCCCCTTATTTGGTTTAGGAGCAGAATTTAAAGGGTATTTTTTGGTTAATTAAATTTGAAGAGGAAAATAAAGAGAGATAAATATGGGTTTGTATTTATAGGTGTGGAATTGATTGAGGAGCGTTTGGCAATCTTACAAGTTCCCCAATATTCTACGTTTTCTTTTTTTATTGGGCGGGATTGGAGGGGTGTCGTTTTGGACCAAAAACATGTGGCATCGTAAGTTATATCGTGTCGTTTTGGACGAAATATTTTTGGCTTGGTGGGTAAGTCTAGTTTGGATCTTTTGTTTATTAAAAGTGTTGCTTTTTTATATATTTTTTTTTCTTAGCCTTATTTTGATTTGGACAGTTGTATCTTTCTTTTTTCTATCAATTTGTATGGTTAACATTATTAATAAATACATAATTAGACACAAAAATAAATTTAATTTTTAAGTAAAATCAATACAAAAATAATTGATTGTATTATAATACTCAATCATCATAAATTGTTTATGCTCTATTTGTTTGTTAAAAAATGTTATCTTTTAAAAAATATTTATTATTTTTTTAAATTTTTTTTATATTTTATACTCAAATATTTAAAAATATAATTTTATATTTTAAATAAAAAATATTTTTTTAAAAAAATATATTAAAAGTAATTATTATTTTTTAAAAATATTTTTCTCCAAACATACGGACGCTTATAATTTATGACGTGGGCTGTTGACTTAGAGAGCATACTTCTTCATGAGGTACTTCTGGTTGATATATCGTTTATGTGACTAAGTTTGACAACTAGTTAATTGAATAGTAAGTTTCACTACCAATGCTAATCAAATAGGATCAACAGATGAGGCCAAATGCAGCCTGCCGATTCCTGTACGTGGTTACAAGGCTGCAACAAGAGAATACAACAATATTTATAATAAAACAGGCTTTGGGTGAACCGAGTTTAGAGGAAGACCAACATGGAATTCCCTCTGGAACCTTCTCACATGGGAAATGTTCATGTGTTGCTTGTACCATTCCCAGCTCAGGGACATGTTGCACCAATCATGAAACTGGGCCATCGACTTGCCGGTTGTGGTAGCAAGGTCACTGTTTTGGTTACAGAGTTCATACACAGGCAGATGGATTTAGTAGAAGTGTCAAGTTCGAATGTTAAAGATGAGGAAAAGCTTGTAAGGATTGTTGCTCTTCCTGATGGATTGCCACCTGAAGATGATCGACAGGACCGAACCAGGTTAGTTCTGAGTATTCATACCGTCATGCCAGGTTACTTGGAGGATTTGATTAAGAAGGCTGATAATGGTGAAGATGGAATGGAGAAGTTTACGTGTGTTGTTGCTGATTTTGTGTTCGGATGGGCTCTTAAGGTAGCATCCATGATGGGACTCAAGCAGGCATCTTTTTTTGTTTCATCACCAGGAACTTTGGCTACAATCCTCCTGATTCCGAAGCTTATTGAGGCCGGTATTGTTGATCCTGAAGATGGTAAGGTTATCTTTAGCAATTTAAGGTTTTAATACTGTAGTACATCCCAGGTTTAATGAAGAGTATATTCTGCAGGCACTGTGATGAAGGAGGAAAATATTCAGCCTTCGCCAAATTTACCAGCACTAAAAAATGATGATTACTTATGGAACTATCCAGAAAATAGGTTGAAGCAAAAGAATGTGTTTCAGTACATACGCCATTGCGGACAGAACCTGAAAGCATCAAACTGGATTCTCTGCAACTGGTTTAATGAGCTCGACCCTTCAGCTTGTAATTTACTTCCAAACATTGTAACTGTAGGTCCATTGCTTTCCTATGGGCAGTCCAATACTGGCAATTTATGGTTTGAAGACTCAACTTGCTCATCTTGGCTTGATAAACATTCTCCTGGTTCTGTAATTTATGTTGCATTTGGCAGTACAACCAAGTTTTGCCAGCGCCAATTTGAGGAACTAGCATTAGGCCTTGAACTCATTGGTCGACCATTTCTGTGGGTAGTTCGGACTGACACTACTGCGAAATATCCTGACCGGTTCATTGACAGAACGATTAATGTCGGAAAGATTGTTCAGTGGGCACCTCAAGAAACGGTATTGGCTCATCCTTCAGTCGCTTGTTTCCTGACACATTCTGGTTGGAACTCGACTTTAGAAGGTCTAAGCATGGGAGTTCCAATGATATGTTGGCCGTATTACACTGATCATTTTTACATCAGAAGCTGTGTGTGTCATGGCTGGAATGTCGGTCTGGATCTGAATCCTGATGACGGTGAGATTGTCACAAGACACCAACTGAAAATGAAGGTTGATGAGCTGCTTTCTGACGAGACTATAAGATCAAATGCAATTAAGTGGAAGGAACTGGCTCAAAGGAACATCACTTCTGGAGGGCTTTCTTCAAAGAATTTGCAAGACTTCATTGCAAAAATAGCACTTTGATGAAGTTTCAATATACTGAAACATGTTGCTACTCCTCAATCTACTGGTGTAGAATCTGCAGGAAACTATCACCATAACTTGCAATACAACCAAAGTGCATAGCCATCATTTTCTGTATCTTGTTTTCTTGTAATTAAGAATGGTGCCGAATGGATTAGTCGTCATTGTGAACGCAAGACAGTTAAATGCATCTGGAATTGATGAATGCCAGCAATATTGATAACGAGTGAATCTCTTTTACGAAATGCTGCTATCCATGATCAGTAAAACACAGTTTAAATTTACGTAATTGGTACAATTTCAATGAAATAAGAAGTATCGTCCTTGAGAATAATCCTCGTAGTATAATTCATCTTGATTTTTTGCGTTTAAAGAAACTCAAAAGTCTTTTAACTAACCGTTTTCATTATCATTTGAAGTCTATCCATTTAATAATGAACAAAGCTCTCCCAGCCGAGTTTTAACGCAGCTGCGTAACCAACACTCAAACTAGAAATCTCTGGTTAAGCTAGAACAATCTCATGTCAATTGATCTAGGTGGTATTTGATTTTTATACATATATATACATCTGCTGCATATACACTACTAAAAATACACTCAGAGAATAATAAAATTTTCACATAATTATCATCTGAATATTTTTAATAAATACATACTTTTATAAACTGCTATAATAATCAATTATTTTTATTTCTTAAAATCAGTATTTTAAAAAACTATTATATAATTTATTAAAATTTTATTTTAAAACTAATATTTTTTTAAACACCAAATAAAATAGTTATAATGAAATTTCTAAAATGGAGACTTATAGCATATAAAGTGTATACAGTTTTTCATTATATTGCATTTTGTTCAATTCTTTAGTGTATGCATTTTTTAGGTTGATTGCATTGCATGTATATCTTGTTTTTAGTTTTTATTTACGAATTAGTCACAATTTAAGGATTTTTTTTTACTTTTACTTGTTAACTTGCAAATATATCTCATTTCTAGAATAAATAAAGTTGATAGAAAGTTTACATCAAGTTGATATTTACCTTAAAACGATTAACATTACTTAATCATTAAAAATTATTAAATAATAATAACTTAGTATATAAGAAATTAGAAGTTTAAATAAAACTTAAATTTATGAAAATAATATAAATTTATAAATAAAAGTATTTAAATTCATATATAAAATTTTCATAAAGTTTATATTATGTCTATATTTACAAAAACCTATTTCGTATAAAGTGCAATTGAAAAATAAAAACTATTATTTTACAGAAATTTTGAAGTATTTTATTTTTACAAATAAAAAATAAAAAGTATTGTGCCATGTAATTAAATTTTTTTTTTCACATTCTTTGTAAATTTCTTCAAAATATTTTTAGGATAACTACATGAATACAAACTTTTTAATTATAGCAAGCATATTTACAATTCAATTTCTAAAATCCCACTTCTTTTAAATTAAACAACCCATATTTTTTAAAAAAATACTAACATTAACTTCATCAATAACTATCAAAAATGCAAAAAATGAATTTCAATATTTGAGAAAAATAATGATGTAAAAACTAAAAATCTGAGGATTATTTTTGAAAAGTGGGTTTAAATTAGAGTGGCCCATTTAAGGTCCAACAACAATAACATGAAGTGTTTTTTCTTCCCCAACAGAAAACTGTGAATTTTGGGAGTGAAAAGGATGAAAGCTGAAGGAAGATTTTGGAGATGGGTAACGCTTGGAGTATTAGTGAGACTAATTCTTATATATTTCCCTTCAAATCTCAACTTCTCTTCCCGCCCCGAAGTCTCCACTCCTCTCACCAGCATACGACGCCGTATCTCTCCTCTCTCATTTTTTTTGTTTTAATTTAAATGCTTAAATTTCATTAATTTAATATTTTTTTTGCTTTTTTGAATGCAGTGAGTGAGGGTTACTGGCTGAAGCAGTCTTCAATGTCTCCATATGCAGGTTTGTTAGAGTGAAAATGAAGTGACAGTAGTGATCTTACTGTTTGAATCTTTATAGTTTTTTATGGTTACATGATGATCTGAGAAATGGATTGTTTTTGTTTTTTTGTAATAGGATCTATGTACCATGGTTCTCCTTTGTTGCTTGCTATTCTTGGTCCGCTTACTGTAATAAGGTATTGTACTAAAATTACTGTCATTCATCTCGTGTTTCAGTAATGTTTGGAGCATGAATGTGGTGTTTATTTCGATTTGTTGGAAGATAATTGCTTGATAATGAGTTCCGAATGCTGCATTTTTTACTCATTGCTAATCATTTGGTTCCTTATCATTTTGGACAGGTTGTCAAATTTTCAGTTATCAAGTAGTGATTGTGTGTAGATGATTGGCATTTATGTATTAGTTTTCCTTCGATAATTTTGCTGACGTTAGATCGCCATTTGTGGTGCAGGATTGAGGGGCAGCCCAGTCATCTCTTATGCAGGTAAGGTTGTGTCTTTTTTTTTTTGTTTACTAGATTTTATTTTGGTGTTTTACGGCTTTTCAAATGCCACTCAAATGTCATTTTCTCATTAGCAGTTAATTTATTTCTTGTATAAAATTGATGCAAATGCACTTTGCTTCTTTCTCAACATGGCCTGATATAACAGGCTTTTGTAGAAAATTTTCTGTTGAGATATAATTTCATCATCTGATATAACTGGTTAAACAGACCTTTTTTTGTTATTTCCTTGTTGGTGAACAAACATGCTGGTTATGAAGACGGTTTCAGTAACAGTAGTGAAAAGAAAAAGGCATTGCTTAATTATCAGGAGGTGGTAGACCATGTTTTAGAGAGCTTATGTTTCTCTGTTAAGTTGTAGTGCAGTAGTATAGTAAATGCTCAATAATTGTATGCAAGAGTGTTGGTTAATTGACTCAATTTTTAATTGTTTGAAGCTGTTCGTGCTTTTTAATATTCTTTTATTTAGTTCAAAATTGATATCAACATGTTCTTGGATACAGTTTGCTTCTCGTCATTGCAGATATTATCAGTGCTATGCTTATTCATGCTACTGGTCAGAATTTACAGATGGCATATAGAAAGAGTTTGTTGTCGCTTTCTCTTCTTGATCCATCAAAACATTCAGGTAGTTGTTCTACTGTACAAGCTGAAATATGAAAAGGAATGAAATTGCAACTTTTCTTGGGGCATATTGTGATATTACATGTGTTTTTATCAGGACTATAATATTTATCATCTTCTAACGTGTTGTGTGTTGCACCGATCAGATTATATGATTTCTTTTAATTTTAGGATAGGCCTGCATCTGGATGTACTTCATGTTCTCTACCTTCCCCATTGAGAAGTTGATCTTGCTCTGTGCAGATATGCTTCCTTCAGGAGAAATAGCTGCTCTTCTATACTTGTGGAATCCTTTCACAATAGTTGCATGTGTTGGTTTGTCCACATCACCAATTGAAAATCTATTCGTTGTATTAACCCTTTATGGAGCCTGTAAAAGTAAGCTTCTAAATGTCTTCGCTTTTTTTATACTAAATTAATTATCCTTTTGCCTTCTCGAATTTGTTTGCCCCCGGCTTTGTTGTATTTGGAAACTTTTACAGAGCAAAAAGAATCTGATATGGTGCTAGTGAAAGTACATAACCTAGTTTATTTGCAAAGATTTACAAAGAATAATAAGAGAATATTAAACCATATGAGTATGAGCTTCTTCTGGTCACGCATTCTGTTCTCTTGTATGGTTAATGTCATGAGAAAGACATCTTTCAGATTAAACTGCAAAATTATGTCAATGCTTTTCCATATAAGATTTATTTGCTACAGTCCCATTAGATAATTAATGTAATTCAAAATTTATTTAAAAGCACATCAGTCTCCATGCAAAGGGACCTTCAATAGGAAATGTATCGTCACCCTGAATATTCATAATTGTCATTTGTAATTGCATATTATTGTATGGAATGCAGGACTAATTCCTTTGGCAGCTTTTGGATGGGTTATGGCTACACATCTGTCTCTTTGTCCTGCAATTCTTATCATTCCGGTAATGCACTTTCATGAAATTGTTTTCTTTACTTTTTGTTTGTATTTTGGATTCATCAAATTGAGTTAACATGTTTCATGGAAGTATCTATTGCCTTTACATGTTTCATGGAAGTATCTATTGCCTTTACATTGTTACTTGCAGATATTATAGTAATCATGCAATTCTGTTCCAGGTGATTCTTTTGTTAGGATATGGTCCAGATTCTCCTCCTAGAAAACTATTCCTTCATAAAGGATGCAATAAAATTGAAGAAGACCAGAAGAGTAAAGGTGGAAACGACCCCAAAAGGGAAATAACAAGCCAGTCAGAGACACAGATTACATTTTCATGGAGACCTGTCTTGCATTTCTTATTTTGGGCTTCCTTCTGGTCAATCTATGTTTTGGTTCTATGTGGCTTGTCTGTCAAACAGTACAGCAGCCTGTCGGAGATGTTTGAAAGGTATGATTGTATATGCTATTCTAATGTATGTCACACATGCACCATGCATCAAAAAATTTGATTCGTGATATTGTTGTTCTCTTTCCTCCTCTTTTTCTTCTGATTTTCATTATGAATTATGATGTGTATAACGGACCCCAGATTTGGATAATTCGAATTATCATATGCAAAGATACAATTTATTGAGACTGTGTTAGCGGGTTGATTATGAAAGAATAGCAAAGTCTTGACTCTATTAAATAGCTGGCTAGTCTTTAGCTTGCATGAAAAATAACAGTTGTTAGTGTGCTTTCTGGAAAATTAATTGTCACTAAGTTTTTATTGTTTTGGTTTTGTAAATATTGCTTATTATTTTATGCCTTTCTTTGCAGAACTTATGGTTTCATTCTTACAGTAGAAGATCTTTCACCTAATATAGGTGTTTTATGGTGAGCCTATTCTGTCAGTACTGTATCACTTAATTGATTTAATTTTATACCTGGATGTTTCTCTGAATCATCTGTTTGGTTTCATTGTAGGTACTTTTTCGCTGAAGTTTTTGATTTCTTCAGAAATTTCTTTCTGATAGTGTTCCACATGAATATTTTGTTTATGATATTGCCATTAGCCATACGGCTAAACCATCGGCCCTGCTTCCTGGCTTTTGTCTACATTGCAATCTCTTCAATGCTTAAATCATATCCATCTGTAAGTTCAGATTCCCATAGATACTTAGTTTTGCAAATAAGCTGCTTTGTTGATGTTACCTTTCTTGCACATGATGCATCTAAAAAGAAGTGGCAACACTATATACTTTTATCACACACTCTCAGATTTATTCATGAGAACAAATTTCCCTTTGCCATATGCCATTATTCATGTTAATTCACTTTCGATTTGTAGTACTTAATGTTCGTTAGTTATAATTATTTTTGAATAAATATTTTGTATCTATTTTCTTTTATCTCCTGCTCTCTGATTTTTCACTTTTGATTAGGTTGGAGATTCGGCTCTATACTTAGGTCTTTTGGGTTTGTTTATTGATGAATTATCAGGTGAGCAAATGTGCTATATTGAGTTATCGTTTTGTTGATACGTTGGGGCATGGTTTGACATCTTAGATCTATCTGTATTATGCAGATATGCAATTTTCATTCTTTCTCTTCTGTGGATATGTTGGGGTTTCTCTACTTAGTCCCGTGATGCACAACCTGTGGATTTGGAGGGTATGTCATTCAGTGAACCAATGTTATTCGATAAGTTAACAGAGTGAATATTGATTTGACCTCTTTCATTTAACGAAATTTTCAGGGAACTGGAAATGCAAACTTCTACTTCGCAACTGCCATGGGTTATGCTTGCTTGCAGGTATTTTAAGTTTTTTTTTTTGTCGTTCTATTCCTTCATGGAGGATTTTAGATAATGGTGACTGTGGATGACTATGATTCAACTCATTTGCTCGTCTTTCATTGAGGACGAAAGCATCAGGTTATAGTTTTTTTTCTTGGGTTATGATTCAACTGATTGGCATTCTCTTGTTTTAACCAAAATTTAAAATCAAAATTGAGGTTTTATTGGATTGATCAATACTACGGAAATGATGTCATTTTATGCTGATGTCAAACTTTTGTTTAAATGATTCTTGTGCTTAAAGTTGAAAAATTTTGGTGTTATTGTCATTCTGATGAAAATAAATGTTGAACTGTTTTTAATCTGATTGTTTTTTGCCTTCTTATTTGCCGATTCATGAAATCCAAGAGAACTCAACACATGTTCGGATCATCATGTGGTTCATGCAACTGCATAATTTGTTTTGTCATCTTTCATCCCTACAACACTTGTTCCTTTTGCAGATTATTTTGGTGGTTGAGAGTGTAAGTGCAGTCCTCAACCATGATAGAAAGCTAAGAAAACTGTCTGCAAAAAAGGCTGAGGTGGTTCGATCTTGATCACTTACGCAACCGATGACACAATTGTGCTGCATCTCCACACCCCATAGTTCCAAACCAGGAAATGGCATCTCAATGTCAGGCATGTTGTATAATCTGGTAGAGGCATAGTTTTGATGGATGAAATTTTTACACGTTCCAGTGAACATATACTGGACAAGTTACTTGAAATTCTGAATTTCTCTACAGAAGATTGCTTTCAGGTATATCAGATGCCATTTTATGTTGTACTCTTAAACACAGTTCATTCTGGTGGCATACTAGGCCTTGTTTGGTAACAATTAAGAAAGTTCCCGGGAAGTAAATTACTGAGGAAGTAAGTTACTGAGGAAATATGATTTTTATGTGTTTGGTATAAAAATCAACTTCTTGGGAAGTGTATAATATTTTTCAATGTGTACTCATAATACCCTCACTAAAATTATAATATTATAATTAATAAAATTTTAAATTTTTTGAAAAAATCTACTATAAAATTTATTAATAATTTTTTAAAAAATATAAATTATTTAAAAATATATTTTTTTTATTTAAAAAATTTTTTGAAAAAATCTACTATAAAAA
>CANYCX014071785.1:0-13197 GCA_948193385.1 Breynia disticha f. nivosa
TAAAAACTCATAGTATTCGCTATGGAAACATAATTCGCAACCATTCCTACGAGTTTTCAGCAAGCTAAGCTCTTGAACTCCATAAATTTCTGTGTAAAGTTGTGGGTTTTGTGAAGGGTTTTGTGGGTTTTGATGAGTGTCCATAAGGGTTAGGGAATGTGGGTTTGTTTTGTAAGAATGGTGGAGGTTTTGGTGGTTCTAGGTTTAGGAAATTGGGGATTTTTGAGGAATCCGAATTTGAATAAGGAAATTAGTTTGAATATAGTAAGTTAAATGTGATTGAATGTCTATAGGAATTGATATTTGGAAAACCTGAATCGGAGGTTAGCACCGAATCAAGTCGTGGGAACTCGAGGTAAGGGAATTGGCCACTTACTTTAGTGTGTGTTGTGTATGAATGGTTGATTATATACGTGTTATGTTGCTTGGTTATGTATGGTTTGATAATGTACTTTTGAGAATATGATAAATGGGTTGCGTATGGTTGTTTCTAATGTGATGATGAGTTAGTTATGAGGTGTAGTCTTATGTTCAAAATGTTCTCATGGAAAGTTATGATAAAACTTATATGATGGATTATATATATGCTTTGCCTATTTGATTATGTTAATGAAAATGCTAATATGTAGCGATGATTGATGCTTTATGAACTTGATATGGTTTGGCTAATATGAGCATGTTGTCAATAAATTGATTTTGAATTGTTTAGGAATTTGAAAGGGGTTTTGTGTTGAAATGTTTAAGTGTTGATAACTGAAATATTATGTGTGTTGTTTGGAATAAGAGTGGCCTAAATGTGATGAATCATGGTTATATTGTCATATGCACGGTATGAATATTCTTATTGACTTTGTGTAGAACTCTCATTGAGTTACGTAAGTGTATGTTGGTTATGCCTGAGTTGGCTATATTGAGCATGATGGCTTGTATTGTGATATGAGTGATTGTGGAATATTCACGTGCATGTGTTTTGAGAAAGTTTGAGATGAAATGCATGGAGTTGCATTCATACATACCATTATTGTGTTGTCATGAGCACGTGTATGTTCATGCATTGAGATACAGGAGCTTATGGCTCACATGTGATAAAAAGGGGATTAGCCCAAAGGTTTGAGAACACAAGAGCTTGACTCTTGGTGTTATGTTTATACCATGTGAGAGCTCGATGGTAGGCAAGGCCCGATGAATAATATGAAAGAGGGAAAACGAGATGTTCTTCCGTCTGATAAAATGGGGGGATTAGCCCAATTGTGATAAAATGGGGGATTAGCCCAATTGCAATTTGATGTCGAGTGAGAGCTCGATGCTGGGCCAGACCCAATGATTTGATGCCGAACGAGAGCTCGATGATTTGATGCCGGGCTAGACCCGATGTTTCAGACCCCGGGGTACATATGTGTGAAAATGCATTAGCATTCATTACATTCATTATATTCATTTGACATCGATGGCATGAAAATGAATGTGTATGGATTATGGTTTTGATACGAGTTTGACTTATGAATGTCTAATGTGAGTTCTTGTGTTGTTATAAGAATTGAGTATATGTTAATTTGGTATGCTTAAGGCATGAATGACCATATGAGTTATTGTGAATGAATGTTGAATGTTAAGATGGAATGAAATGGGAATTTGATGTTGGATTGTATGTTAGATTTATGAATGTGGTTATAAACGGATATTGTATAAATAACTTTGTGAGATGTCCGAATGTTGTTTGCATGTGATATGCCAATTGATATACTGTGTGAGAACTGATGAATATGATTTGGTTATAATTGTAATTGTGTGGAGTTTAGGCCGTGGAGGCCGAAGGTTCCCCTGCGCATTCAACATAATAACTATAGGGATTCACTTACTGAGTATTTCTATATACTCACCCTTTATTTTGCTGTGTATATGTGTGCAGAGTGACAGGTATACGAGACGACTTTTTGACAGGGCTAGCGGTTCAATAATTTTTGAAGTTCGAGCTCCTAGGGTTTTGTTTATGTTTGTTTTATATGCCTGTACAATTTTAATGTAGACGAGAATCTCTAAAATGGCATGTAAAGTATTTTCCATTTGCTTCCGCATTTTGGAACATATTAATGTATTGTTCCACTCTGTTTTGTATTTTATGTTTTGGGCAAAACTATGTTCCACTTTTTCTCTCCTACATTTATGTTTTAAAAAAAATAATAATAAAGTGAAAATTTCAAGGTTTATTGAAAAATGAGCTTTCGAATTTTGGTGTCACAATACTTGTTTTTAATTTCTGTTTGTATATCTTTGGGACCATGAATATTTTACTATCTTTGTTCATCTGATATGTCTTCTGAACAACCTATGATATAAAATAAGAGGTTGCCTGCCTGTTCTCTTTAAAACTATCATTAATTGAACATGAATGAACATCATTAAACGACTGAATGGTGAAGTTCCCAATTTTTCCAAAGGATGAGCTTTGAAAAACCATTCGTCATTTTCACTCGCACATGTTAGGTAATACCTTCGATTGCAAGATTTGCTAACCTTAAAATTGAAATGGTTCCTCAGCGCGTAGTGGCAAATTGCTAATTTCAGGGTTTTCTTGTTCTTATAAACTGAACCAACCCTCAAAAATTTCAACTTAGCAAAATCAACGTCATCATCTAACTCGTTGATATCTTCAAACTGTAGTTGTTTGTTGCATTATACTATCTCCCTCCCTATTTGTGTGGTATGCTCCACCATATCGCCGAGGTAAGTCATGTTCATATCGCAAATTTCTGAATATACTGGATGGTTTTCATCCACACGTGATAACTGTTGAATGAACATATGAAAACAAATAAGAACTACTAATTTTTGGTTCATTCTTTGGTATTTTAACAGTAATGAACAAATGTAATACAAACGTACCGGCAAAGCATATGTTGGAATGTAGTGATCGTTGACATGACACACCACATCATTCATAAACATATGACGATCGTTTTGGCCTGAATTACTAGAAACATTAGCTATAAGGGGATGAGCAACTGCACTGACGCGACTTTTTTTAATGTCGATGTAGAAGGTCATATCACTTTCATTGTCCAACTTAAAAAGAGGGCACTCTTCTTCCATCATGAAATGTATGCTTGATATACATTTGACATCTAGCAAGTTCAAAGATGTTTTAATTTGTTCTCTTAATGCAGGTAGTTTTGTGTCTTCGCTGATAATGATTCCGGCCATCTTATAAGCTTCGTAAATCGAATCTGCGTTAAACCTGCCTCCGTATTTTATGACTGCAGGGAATGTCGTCATGATTGCTGCCATTTATTATAAAGGTTTAAAATAATTATATTATTCAATAAAATAACCACAAAGAACATAAATAAACATTAATGTTTCTTTTCTATTCCACAAGATTGCAATCATTACACACAATTGAACAAATTTGCACGTTGTTTCTTCAATGATTCAACAAGTTTTTTGCATGCAAATTCAGGAAAATCTTGTGAACACATATTTTGAGTATTCGAACATACAGATGCATAGAGAAAAAAGTATAATACTGAAAACAATAATGTTTTTTCAAATGGTTTTATTTTCGTACCTTTTCTGTATCGGGTCTATATGGAAGGATTGCTTTTGGAGAGGGGTTTGCTCGAAAGTGTTTTCTAGATATGCTTGATGTTTTACTGTTTGCTGGTTATAGTAATTATATGCTACTGTGACTGATAATTTTGATTTTTTTCCTGGGGAGTTTATGAACAAAGAGGAATCTGCGGGTCTTTGAATATAGGAGAACATTATACAGTTACGTGTTTATTTGTACTAAAAATATGGAAGTTGTTGAATCAACAGCTTTTAAATGACATATTCCTAATTGTGGCTTTCTAATCGGGCAATCTTATAATTGGATAATTAGGAATCAACATTCCTAAAATTCAGATAAGTTAGGTGGACATTTTTCCAATTGGGAATCTCATAACTGACATTCCCCTAATTTTCCGAAGAACAACAATCAAGAAGGACACAAGTGGGTCTAACACCTCCTCTTTACCCAAAATCTTAAGGTATTGAGTTATGGGTCTACACCATTTATAAATCATTCTCACACCCACACTTATCCGATGTGGGATTCTCGCTTGTCCCTCATAATTCTTATAAAAAAATTAAGCGATAGAAGCATAATGCGAAAATAAGAGAACACATAGGAATTCTGTGTCATGGCTTACTAGCTGCTACTCACAATGGACCTCAATGATTAATTTTTTCCTATTTCGGAGTTTTAATCTCAAACTCCATCCATTGTCCTTCAGAACTCACAACAAGCTTTAAAACATTGGCACCACAAAGCTATCAATCAAGGTATAAGTGTAATTTCTGCACTTTATCTTTCATTATCATTATAATACCTCTGAATATCTGAATAACTTTAACACCAACTAAGAAACCAAACAACATGTTTTATCAAAGCACCCACAGAAAACAATTTTTCTAGTTCATGTTCATTTCTCCTATGAGTACAGTCATTCGTACATGTCTCACCTCCTTGTAGTAATAACCCATTAAACTATATCTTTTTATTCTTTATTCTTCTGTCACTATGAACTGATAACTCAGAACCTCTATTGTCTCTTTCGGAACTGAAATCACATCAATTCCATAAACAACACATCTGTAATATCACTTTTAGAAATTATCCTACCCTTCACGATAGTATCCACAAATTATAAAAATTGTTCTTACCCTTCGTGATAGTATCCACAAATTATAGAAATTGTGCTTACCCTTTATGATAATATTCATAAATTCTTATAAAACCTTCAATCACTCTTCATGTAACACGCTCATAGCTCTGATACCACTTGTCATAAAATACGAGAGAGAAAGTATAGAACATACAAGAATTTACGTGGTTTGGTACATGTGACCTACTCCACAGAGAGAGAACAAGTTATTCTATTACTCAGTCACCAAAAGGTGAAAGCCACAAAGACTTACAAGAGGAAAGTACGAATCACCGTATATAGTTTCACACAAACCCTATTTTAGACATAGTATAACTACATTACCCAAATTGAGTATTTAACAAAAAATATACTACTCAAATAGAGTAATCAAATTTATACTTCTAATGATTTCAAATATGTTCAAGAAATCAATTCAATCTAACACTTGAAGCAGCAGAACTGTTGAAGTTCACATATTCTTCCCCCATCAATTCAAGAATACCGAAGTTTTGCTGAAGGGCCAAGGAACAAATTGGAGCGTTAAATTCAGACAAACTTACAAAACACGAGAATTTCTAGGCGGAAAAAACTCCTTTATAAAATCAACCTCTACGGTTCAAATGAAAAAAAATCACTATAAAGCAATAACGTTTACAGAAAGAAAACAGGAATACACGAAATCTAACACAAAAACCACACCTTTTTAGTAGAGAAGAACAAAATTAATGGGGAAAAAAAAACCGGGGCTTTGCTCCTGGAAAAAAAAAGATTATCTTAATAAGCGTAGCATCTATCTGTCTTTTTTCCTTTGAAACACAAGTGATGACAAAAAGCAATTCATTTTGAGGCAGTTCTATTTTCTGCTTCACAAGTGGAAGAGAACAATGATCCTGCAAAACCAATTCAGACAGACTCTTAGCTTAAGCATGTTTATCTTTGCTCTCAATTTATCACTGCTTAACATTTCACTCACCTAGAAACAGGTCAAATGATATTGTGCTCTGTGGTGACTCAAATTGATTAATCCATTTCTCCCATCTTGTATTTATCCTGAAAGAAGCCATTTGAGAATTAAAAGTAGAACTTGACTTAACAAGATAAAATCATTCTTGGTGTTTATAATTAGACTTAATTTGATCCCGATTTAGAAATTTCTGAGGCTTATGTGTAGCATATTCGATATTTAGCTCTAGATTGTTTTCTAGTTATCGAGAACTCGATCATCATTAGCAGTAGTAGTTTCGGCAGACAAGTTCCAAATCACATGCTCAAAAATTTTGATCTTAGTTCTTATAAATATATAATAAATAACAATTACATAGTCAAAGAGTGCTTACTGAGATGAATTGTTAGAACAATTGGCAGAAACTCTGACATTTGAAAGGATTCTTCAGTGTGGTGAAGCCTATAAAGAGAACATTAACAAAAAAATGTTAAACAAATCAAACACAAACTCAATAAAACGACTGAACAAAATAAAACGACGCAATACCATTTGGTTCGAGGAATGTTCACAACCAACAAACCTGGAAAAAGGAGAAGATAGTATCATTTTCGAACCCCAACTTGAATAAGAAAACATCACAATAAAATCCGGAAGTTACTACTTTTCATCAAAACAAACATTATTAAGATCATTTGCTCCTAGAGAGCATAACTTCAAACGGTAAGTCAGAAAACAAGCAAACTTACAAGGACGTAACTGGAACAAAATAGATTTCGTTCAGGGTTTAAGGATATAATTACATAATTCAAGAATCTCAGTAACGGCATGAAACTGCAGTGACAAAATAGCATGTATAGAAAGAAAAAGACTAATTTGATAAGCAAAGAAGACAGACATAATATGAATTTAATAAACACTGGAATATAACTGATAATACGAAGAAGGGATGGTTTGAGAGATAATGGCTCACCTACCCACACATACTTGTGTCATGATTCGTTCAATGAAAATATCTCTCGGCAATGTGAGAAATCGTGTGGCTGTCTGGGCCGGTGTCGGGGTTGTATCTTTGCTTCAGAAGGGGACAACCATCAGAGCTTAGTGTTGTTAAATTGGAGAGGTGTTTCATGGTCGTTGGTAGATTCTTCAAATTGTCACAGTCACAAAGACCAAGTTTTTGAAGAGAAGAAAGATTAGCCAGCCAATCTGGCAAAGTTTCCAACCCCTTGAATTGATATATATACAACTCCTTAAGAGTAGTAAGGTGTTGAAGCTCTTGAGGCAGTGACTTCAACTTGGGCCATCCAAATATTTGTAATGTTTCAATTTGGGAAAACCGAAGGATTGAACTCAGAGATGGGAATTCCTCCAGCTTCTCTGAGAAAAAACCAATTGAAAGATGTCGAAGGTTTACAAAATCTGTCAGCCAACCCGGCAAAGCTTCAAGACCTTTAAAATGCCTTATATCCAATATCTGAAGGCCAGTGAGGTATTGAAGTTTATGAGGCAGTGATTTTAACTTCTCCCACCCGTATAATCTCAATTTTTCAATGGATGGACTAAAATGATGCATTGAATTGAGGCCTTGAAAATCCTCCAATTCCTCTGAGAATGGCCCCAGAGACAAGTTCTTCAATCGGGTGAGAGAGCTAATGATGTCGTCATCAATGGATATCAACCTTTCACAATCCAATATCCTTAATTCCTGGAGAGAGGTGCAATCTTTTATCCAACTAGGAACACTTACTAGTTTTGCACATTTCTCAATAACCAAATAATCAAGAGAGACTACGCCCTGAATGCTCGAAAGAGACCAAATTTCTACAATCTCGTACATATAAATGATTAAGAGACGGGAAATTTTGGAAATCATTCGATAAACATTCCATGTCCATGCAACTTGTAATTGTGATACTTACCAGTGATGACAGATGTCTCAAAGGGATACTTCTCAAATGAGGACAATTCCTAATGTTTAGCTCCTCTAAGCAAGGAAATACCTCAACACTTTTTTCTTCACCTCCTTGAGTTGTTATTGTTGCACTCCATTCTTCTACACACTCCATATCTTCCAGAGAGAATATTTTCAATACTGGAAACAGAGTTACCCCTCTTACATTCCCCATAAAACTCACAACCTATACTTTTTATTTTATTCATTTTCTCTACCTTAAGAATTTTGAGACAAGGAAGATGGCCCAATGATGGCATCATCTCACACAAGACACAATAGGACAAAGTCAACACCACCAGTTCACTCAATTGACGTTGAGAATTTTTTATTCCCATTGACATCCAATTTGGAAATTTCACACCACCATATCCCCTAATTCCTAACTTCTTTATGCTTGGAGGAGGCTCCAGACCTTCCAACACATTTTCATCATTGCAAATCCTATGTGGATCCCATTCCAGCTTCAAGCCAATTAGTTTCTTATCTTTCAAATTTGCTCTCACCGCCTCTTCTCCATCTCTTACATGTTGTAGACGAGTGATTGACAATATCCCTCTCAACTCATTTAAGTTCTCTAGTTCTTCAATTCGATATCCTTCTACTGGCCTCACTTCAAAGTGTGGCAAAGTTCGAAGCTCAGTCAAGCTCCCAACATTGTAAATTTTTAGATCCCTGCTCCTATCAAAGTGAAAATACCTTAATCTTACTAAATTTACCATGCCCATGGGAAGCATTATAATATCCCAACACCAAATGATACGTAACGTTTGTAAATTATAAAGCTTAGTGATGGCATCTGGCAACTCCTTTATATCTTGATTATAAGAGATGTCAAGATATCTCAAATGCTTTAACCTTCCAATTATGCTGGGTAGCTCTTTGAGGTCAGCGTCAGATAGGTCTAGTGTTCGCAAACTTTTGAAAGTAGAAAACATATGAGAGACATCATCAACATCTTTGGAAATAACACAACGGACATTCCTTGCCCCACCCCTTTCAAACTCTTCCGCACTTGGATTATGTTGATGATTAGATGTTCTACTGACAATCCCTACTGATTCATCTTTCAAACTCAACCTTTTGTAGTTGGAAATAGTCGTAGCAAGATCATGCAATAGATCATGCATCTTACAACTTTTTATGTTGGCCAATTTATCCATTTCAACATCTTGAAAAAATGAGTGAACAATCAAGCCATTAAAACATTCATCACCAACATCTTCCATTGATTTCAGACTTGAGTCTGTGTTTGTTAACTTTGTGTGAAGAAATCCCTCAGTCATCCAAAGCTGAATTAGGATTTCTTTATTATATTTGAAATCCTTAGGAAAAAGTGAACAATATACGAAACACTGTTTGAGGGATGGATCAAGATGATGAAAGCTTAACTTCAACACTGGAAAGATTTTCTTACCTCCATCGATTTGTTCCCATGCATCACTATCTTTGATTGACGACCATGCACCTCTATTCTTCTTCTTACACAGTGTACCCCCTATAACGTCTGCCACCAATGGAACTCCTTTGCATTTTTTTACAACGTCAAGCCCAATTTCCTCCAACTCTTCAGGCATTGATTCTCCCCATTGGAGAAGACACTTTTCTCTAATGGTGTTCCAACATTCTTTGTCGTCTAACCCATCCAATGACAACACATGCTCACACTGAGGATCCATTGCTTCTGCAACGTCTGAATTTCTTGTTGTTACAAGGACAAAACTTCCAGCTCTGTTACACATATTTAACAAATGACTCCTCAACCCGTCGCATTTTTCCCTATCTTGCTCCCACACATCGTCGAGAACAAGGAGGAATCTTTTATCTTTTAGTTTCTTTTTAAGATGTCGAAGAATGGCGTTATCATTATCCAGTCCGCCTGCGTGTTCATCTAGAGTTTCCAACATCCCTTTTAAAATTTTCTTATCATCAAAAGGTTCAGAAACGCACACCCATATTGTCTCGTCAAAAAGCTTTGTATCCTCCACTTCCCTAAAAACCATTTTGGCCAAAGTTGTCTTCCCAAGACCACCAAAGCCAACTATAGAAACAACAGTAAGTTGTGATGGCGTGGAAGAGCTCCCTTGCAAAATGTTGATGATAGTTTTCTTCTCGCTTTTTCTTCCAGAAGGGGTGGTGCTAATTTGTCAAAATCGGCAACTGTCTTTCGATTGAGTCGATCAGTTGAATCAACACGAGTATCTGCAGCAGCTTCGCCGGTGATAACCAATACGCGGAGGGCTTGCTTTTCAATGTCGTCAAGGGACTGGTTGATCTTCTTCACTTTGCAGGCCATTTTCAGACTGAACAAAATGGGATTGTTGGGAGAAGCGAAGCCACGTATCCTCCTCCATGGTTGGGATTGATACTCAATTTGGCGACGCATAATCTCATAAGAGAAGTCCTCGAGCACGTCTTCAGCGGAATAAAGCACATCTTGGAGTTTAACCAGCAAAGGCTTGGCACCTTGTTCGTTTGCTGCTTGATTGTTTCGGGCCTTTTGCACCCGATCAAGAATACTTTGCGCAAACTCACCTAGCTTTTGTAGGTTTTCCTCCAAAAGCCAAACTCCAGCAATCTCCTGAATGGCCATTGAAGCCACTTTCTGAAGGATCTGCTCCACAGCAAAAGTAAGCAAGAATTCACCCATCTCTGTTGTAACCTAGTTTTTGTGTAGTAAGTAGTTTCACTTTGATGTTTCTACTACAAGGATACACAATGATGTTAAATATAAGTTTTGCAACGATACAAAGTCAACAGGTATGTTTTTTTTTTTCAAATAAGGTAAAGTTGGTAGGGATGTTTCTATTGCAATTTTTTTAAAATTTTAATTTTAATATAATGTTTTATTTTTTTAATGTATCTTTTTAAAACTAATATTTTTATGTATTAATAGTTTATTAATATTTAAATGATACTTTATACGTAAAATAATTATATTGATTATTTGATTATTAAATTTAATTAAAAATATATTATATATGAATATGCTTAGAATATTTTTTTTAGTGATAGAAATAGAATAAAGCTGGTTGGAGTGAAATAGAATAAACACTGTAACTACTATATTTTTAAATAAAAATACTGTATTTTTTAATATGTGGTTGAAGATGGCTTGGATGTGAATTCAAATGTGAATGGCGCAGTGAGTAAATCCACTTCCATTCAATCATATTAAAGGGAGTCAATATGTTCATTTGTTTAATTTAATGTTGGTGGGTAGGGCAAAGGACCATGTGGGCTGTAGTTAAATTCATTTGTTTAATTTATTTAAATTTTTTAAGGAACTAAATTAAAACTCTTTTTTAAATAAAATTAAAAGTGTTAATTAATTATCTTTGTTGTGTTTGAATAACCATGAGAATCGAACATAACTTCTTAAATAATCGAACATTCACCCTAGCACGGTTGTAAAATTATTTGTTGTTGAATTTAGTTTATTAAAATTAATTATAAAATATTATTGTGAAAAAATTGTTTGTAATAATAATAACAATATTATTTACAAATATCATCCATTTATATAAATTTACTAAAGTTGAATTAAAATAATAAACAAAAGCTTGTGTTAACAATTTACAAATAAAAATATTATTTTACAAATATCATCCATATACTTATTTTCACCAATACAACATCCACATTGTAAGTGTCAATTTAATATCTATACAAAAAGCTTATGTGAACATTTTTTTTTGCAAAGTCTATATGAATATAATCAAAATTTAAGATAATCAATTGGTAATACTGATGGTTGCAAATTAAATTAAAATTGTCTTTGAAACAAATAAAAATATAGTTAGCAATAAATACAGATCAATTCATGAAGAGTTTTGTTTTAATATATACAACAAAAGTGGTGGCTAAATGCATATTTAGGTTAATAAAACGTGAACGTTAAAAATTTTGTCGCTAATTGAATTTTGCGATCAGATGATTGCCAACTACAACGAAATATTTAGCGACTTCATGATCACAAATTCAATACTGTGGATGCCAAATTTGAGATTAACCATGAGTAGCTTCTGAAGTCAATTTTTTTTTAAAAAATATTCAAATAATACTTGTGTTGGTTCAGCTGTCATTGTTTATGGTTACATTATAATGAGGGCAAAGAATAAATATTTAATTAATACATGTATTAGTTCATCTCTCATTGTTAGTGGTTACATTACAACAGCGGCAAAGAATATATATTTAACTAATACATGTATTAGTTCATCTGTCATTGTTACTGGTTCCATTATATTAACACACTACATTTTTCTTTTTAGTTTTGGGTTAGGACGTTTATATATAAAACAAGAATAAGGATTGATGTCGTAAGTGAATAGCACAATATTAAATGAAGGATCCATCCATGTCCATGTGAAACAAACACAATGTTCGATGGTATATATATATATATATATATATATATATATATATATATATATATGACAAAATTAGAAAAAAAAAGGGGATGACATATTATATATATGTTAAAAAAATCGATACATATTTAAAATATATAAGTCAACACATAATACATGACTAACTTTTGCTACTAGAACTGAATAAGAAAGTTAATTTCTCTGATTATCTATTTTCTGAAACCGTTGTAAAATTGTTTTGTCTTTAATAGTTATAAAAACCTCTTTCTTAATATAAACAACTAGACTTCAGCCATTCATCTCTAAAAGCAGTCTTTGTAACATTCATTGCCGAAAATACTCGCTCAACAAATATTGTTGTGACTGGAAAGAAGGTCAACTCAATCAAGTGATACACCAATGGAAAAGTTTTGTGTTTGAATGTTTCAACAATTGTCTTTGCAAGACTTCCCAAATTATCGAGACTGTTGAATTGTGAATCTCTTCTCAAGTCTCCAACATACGTCTCAAGTTCTTGCCGAATAAATGATAAATCACGGTAAGGAAAAATCGTTGGGATAAAGATCGTTGAGCGAGATTAACTAACTAATGTCGAAAGAAGCGAATGGGAATCTTGGATAAAGACAAATTGTGTGCTTGCTTCAGGAAAACGGTTTGCTTAGCATATCAACCATTTAACAATAATTAGAGAAAATGTAAATATATTTAACATTTAGAGAAAAAGTAAATGAATGATTGAGAAGTATGAAAATATGAAAATATACCTCACAAAAAAATCTCAATGCAGAAGAAGTAATTATTAGTGACAATCGCTCAGCTAGTGTGCGTATCGACTTTCCTTTCTTCTACTATCTGTCATATCAAGAACAGGAATCAAATAATGCTCACAAAATGCATTTACATCATGAGCGCGGTCATCCTACCTTGAATCTCAAAACGCTTATAATGTTTCCTTCAAGAGAACATTTGATGTATTGCATGGTCAATGTTTTGTGTTGCACCAATGGCGGTGAACATTACGTCCTTTCTATGTTTTGATAATGATTTGAAACGAATGAACTTGATAAATATTGTTCACAGGTTGATGGGACGACTTGGAATTAGATTTTGGTGTTAATATGGTTATTTGACAATATTAGTCGACCAATATGTGTGTTAGTCGACTAATTGGTGTCCAGGATATTCAAGAGCGCGAAATAAAAAGTCGAAAATTTGAATAACGGTTAGTCTGCCAGGTTA
>CANYCX014073575.1:0-35491 GCA_948193385.1 Breynia disticha f. nivosa
GTGTAATCGTGTCGTGTTATTTTTGACAGCTCTAAATGGAATGCAAAATTGACTGCATTTCTCATTCAACAAGGGTATATACATTCCATAGCAGATCATGCTTTGTTCGTTAAGGGTTCCGGGGATGATTTTATTGCTCTACTTGTCTATGTGGATGACATTATTATAACATCCCCATCTACAAATCAGATTCATGACATCAAGACTGTCCTTGATCAACATTTTACTATCAAGGATCTGGGAGTGTTGAAATATTTCTTGGGTTTTGGGATAGCTTGATCAGCAGCAGGTATCCACATTAATCAGCGTAAGTACACCTTGGATATCCTTAGTTCTCATGGCTTTCTAGGATCTAAACCAGTTTCTACCCCGTTGGTTGCTTCACCTAAACTCACTTTGGCATCTGGCACATCGCTTCAAGATCCTTAGCCTTTTCGCAGACTTATTGGGCAACTCTTATACCTCACAAACACAAGGCTAGACATTTCATTTGCTGTGCAGTAGCTCTCACAGTTCCTTTCCACTCCTACCACTCTTCATTTTCAGGCTAGTAGATGAATTCTTCGTTATCTCGAGGGAGCTCTTGGTCAGGGGTTATTCTTCCCAGCTAACTCTACTCCTCATCTCAAGGCTTTTTCTGATGCTGATTGGGCCACCTGCTCCGACATGAGACGCTCAATCACAGGGTTTTGTGTTTTCTTGGAGGTGCACATGGAAGTCTAAGAAGCAGTTGACGGTTTCTCGCTCATCTTCGGAGACTGAGTATCGTGCCCTTGCTACTATTGTGAGCCGAAATGGCTCACCAACCTACTTCGTGATCTCCAGGTTCCACTCTCTCCTCTGGTATTGTAATGTGATAGTACCTTCGCTTTACATATCGCCGCCAACCCTGTCTTTCACGAGCGTACTAAACATTTGGACATCGACTGCCATTTTGTCCGTCAACATGTTACCTTCGGTCAGTTTAAACTTCTTCCTGTCCGATCTGCTGCGCAGTTGGCTGATTGTTTTACTAAACCACTTCCTCCACCCTCTTTCCACGCTAATATCTCCAAGCTGGGCATTCAAAATTTGACTGCTCCAGCTTGAGGGAGGCTATTAAGCTGGTATTTCCAAAGGTTTTGTTTTTACACGCACTTGACTTATGGCGGGAAAAACCGTTACACATGCCTTCTTCATTTCTTGTATTTATCCACCGACTTAGTGTTGTGACCGATTTAGTGATAATTTGTGTTTTTGGCTAAAAGTAAATAAGAAGAACATACAATTTTTCACACACTCTCTCTCTCCGCTGCATTCTTTCTATATGAAACTTCTTAAGCTGCCTAAATTTAAGCAAAATATACACATTTTTTGTGAAAAAACTTTTTTAATTTAACGAGAAATTTTGACAATACAATATATCAGATTGTACTCTTACAAGAAAATTTAGAAGAGTATTGAGTTTTTAAGGTGGAATAACATTCTTGATGATATGAATGTATTTTGTGAGTTATGTATTATGTATTAATTTATTTAAATTAATCAATTTTTAATTTATATATTTTTTTATATGTATCAAATCTTTTTAACAGACATAAATAAAATCTCGTCCCCTTACCTTTTTTTCTAGTTCCGTCCCCGGCTATAGCTCATCAAAATCCTCACTAGCTCAACCTGCTGAAACTAATGACGTAAAATGAAATTTTTACGTCGCGAAAAAAGATATGCGAATGATTCATGCACTTGGGTTTTTTCGTATAATTATAATCTGCTCTATTTTCTCAGTGGTTTACAACTACTCAATCTTCTGTGCCCTTTTATAGATAAAATGCATGAAACATGTGTATTGGATTTTCTCTAATGATGTTTCTCTTTCGTTTTTTTAACTTTATTTGGGCCATCATGCATGACGTGTATCTAACAGTTCTTACTTTAAATTTTTTTTATTTAGCATAATTGGTAAAAAATATATTATAACTTTAAATGATAAAAATAATTCATGTACAATATGTTTAATGAACAATTTTTTAAAAAACATTTGTCAACTTAAATTATTGTATCAAAACTTAACATCCTTAGGAAGATGCTATTGTATCAAAACTATCTACTAAATTTATATTAAATTTATATTCAGAGTTGTGACATTTGTCAACTTAAACTAATGACATACGGTAATATATATTAAATAGTAATTATAAAAATAGTTAATAAATTTGAATTTGTAATGTTCAAAAAATAAAAGATTTTTATTACACAGTTATTCACATTTAATTGGAATCACTAATCAAACAAAAACTGAGCAAGTGACTCTAGTTTTGAATGTTTTTTATTTATTTTGAAAGAAATTACTACATAAATAAATAATTTAAAATGTCAATCGTCATCACCAATCAAACAAAAACCGAGTAACTGAATTTAACTTTGAATATTTTTTTATTTTTAAAAAATCATTGTATAAATAAATAGATCATCACTAGTAGTTGCGCCCGCGCGATGCAGCGGAATATATTATAATTGAATTATTTTTATAAATTTAAATCATAAAATCTTTTAAAATATTTAAAATATAACAATAAATAAATAACAATGTCAAATGAAAAATTACTTATTAATTCATATTGTCACTAAAATTAGTAGTCATATTAAATTTTTTCTTAAAAAATTAATAATAATTTTTTATAAAATTTACTAATTTTAATTATAACTCTTTAAATATTTTAATATAAAAATATTTTAAGTTGATGACAGATTTTCTATAAAAAAATTTAAATTTTATAATTTTTAGAAAATAATATATAATTTTTTTAAATTTAGTTATTTATTTTTACATTAGTAAAAAATAAATAAAAAAAGTACATCATTCATTTCATTTAGATAAATAAAAAAAATAAATTAAAAATTAGAGTATTATTAGTTAAATTAGTTCTTTCATCGTATTGTCCATCTTTATAACTTTATAAACTTCTTGTTTAATCTCAACATTTTATTTGTTCAAGAGTTATTAATAATATGTAAATAATTATCATATTTTTTTTAAAAATGTATTACTATATACATGGATGATATTTTTTTAAATACTATCTGAAAGAGATGGTTTTGTTTTCATAGAGACTTCAATTTACAAATATCTCTTTTTAATGTTAATCAGATTTTTAAATTTGAAAAAAATAAATAGTTATCAATTATGTTATTTAATATGAATAAAGATTTTAAATTAATGCCAAATGTCAATTATACCTTAAGCCAAATGTTACATTCTAGGGACCTCCTTCAACTTTAGTATATAAGATATCAATAGACTCAAAGTTTCTCGATGAAGTTACACATAACTTAATTATCTATATCATAATAAGTCTAAAATTTTATAACAATGAATGAATAAAAACAAATCATTAAATTGATTTATTACGAAATGTGATTATTTAAAAATTAATTTCTATATTTATTTCTATCATTTAATTATATAAATTTTATTAATATCATAAATTTGTATTAAAATATTATATTTAAATACCACATTGCATTTGTTTTCAAAAAATATTATATATTTATTGATCGAGAAAAATATATTATAAATTAAATTAAAACAAATGTATTTTATATTTATTTTTAAAATATAAATAAGACAATGGTAAATAAATAAATAATAATATTAATCAAAATATTATTTATGCATGGATAAAAAATTTTATTCATATATATAATAATAAGGTTAAAATAACAATAAAATAATTAATTAGATATTATATATTTTTATATATTTTTTTTAAATTTTTTTTGGACATATTGCATGCTTTTTAATAATTATGATAAGATATTATTTATTAATATCAAATAATGTGATAATTTAATAAAAATTTTCGTATTTATTTTTTAAAATATAAAATAAAAAAATAGAAAATAGAATAATTATAACCAAAATTTTGATCAGGTATTGATAGAAATATTATTCATATATAACAGGCCAAGGATAAAATATTAATATTTATATAGCGGTTTTTATTAGTTGTTTATTTCGTCATAAATAATTATTTAATATAGTATTTAACATAAAATAGTTTGTAAAAAATTTTAAACTAATATTATTAAAATACACGATATCCTATTGCATCATATAGATATAACTACTGCTAGTTTTTATATAGTTTTGGTTTCAAATCTAAGAGTCATGAATGAAGTCGTGAATTCAATTGTGTACATTGACTTTGAGATGAGCTACTTAGATTGACGTAGAGATGAGCACGTGCTAAACTCAAACTGCTTCAACCTCAGTCTCAATTCACTACTTAGACTGATAGACGTTGAGATGAGCACGTGCTAAACTCAAACTGCTTCAACCTCAGTCTCAATTCACTACTTAGATTGATTGACGTTGAGATGAGCACGTGCTAAACTCAAACTGCTTCAACCTCAGTCTCAATTCACTACTTAGATTGATAGACGTTGAGATGAGCACGTGCTAAACTCAAACTGCTTCAACCTCAGTCTCAATTCACTACTTAGATTGATAGACGTAGAGATGAGCACGTGCTAAACTCAAACTGCTTCAACCAATTCACTACTTAGATTGATTGACGTTGAGATGAGCACGTGCTAAACTTAACGTTGAGATGAGCTACTTAGATTGGCGACGGGCGATTGGTTGTGGAGGAATTAATTGTCAGTATATGATTATAAAAATTGACATTCAATAATATTACACTTATTTTTGTGAGTAGGTATGTTAAAATAAAATATACTGTGAATTTTTTTTATAGTTACTAAATGTATTTTTTATAATGATCTAAAATTGCAATTAGTCATTTTTTAGACTGACCTTTTAATATCTCGGTAACTAAATGTATATTGTTTTTCTTAAAATGACAATTTGTATGATTATATACTTTTTTGACTAGCTTTTTTACTATTTTTTTGATAAATTATGACCTTATTAGTTCTTTATGTGAGAGCACAAATTTTATTACATTATTTTATTATTTTTTGTTTTCAACAGAAATTAAAGAGTATTATTATATCATATAATGATTGTTACATGATAGACCAAATTTTGTTATATAATCTTATGTCCAAAATTTTTTGAGAAATTTTGTGCCCCCACTGCAAAAATTTTCTGGGTCCGTCATTGTCTCTATGTACACACCATTCCCACCACATGTTAAGAAAATCTCTTTCACACAATAACCACCAACAAAAACAGATTTTCTTCGCGGAGATTTTAGAATGTGAATTCTAAAATGCTCTCTTATAGATTAGGTTGATCAAAATTTTCGATATAGGATCAAGTGCAAAACATTGCTCGTATTTTCAATATAGGACATATTTAATTATTTTTAAATTATTTGGTGAGCTTCAATTACCTATTACAAACATGTTGTAATGAAATTTCTAATACAAGCATTCGATGTAAGTAATTCAAACCGTTTTATTTATTGAATTAATTATGTATTAATTAATTGCTTTATATATGTGTGCGCTCGCTCGCGTTTGTGTTATATATATTGATTTCTTTCAATGGTATAACTTATAAGTAGAGATGGAGAAGCTGAACTTCAAGTTCAAAGATGTAGGTGAGAATCTTTATTCATTATTGGAGTTCAACTTCATATGTTAAATTTTTCTTTTATTTAGTGTTTAGTTCTTATCAATCCATGTTTTCATTCTCAAATTTTATTCTTCTTATTATTATTTATTGTACAATATCATTAAATATTTGTAATAAATTATTTTTTCGTGTAATATTTACTTATGTATTAATTATTTTAACATAAATAATTTTATTTTATATGGTCTAGCATAAAATAATTGGTATAATCTTTCAAAACTATTATTATTATAATACACAGCACCCTGCTGCATCGTGTGGGTAGTGCTGCTAGTTAATTTTTTAAATTATTGAGAGTAGTGATGACTGTCTACCCTCGTTACCAACAAACAAGTGTAGCTATCGATGCAGTAATCGGCTTTAAGAGTCTAAGTGTCGATCCCACAGGGACAAATTATCAGCTACTCACTGTTAATTATTATTTAGCCTATCGAATGGAGTGAAAATAATTTAAAGACTACTAAACTATTAACTAAACTAACAATTAAATTATCAAAAATGAAAGGTAGAGAGATTTAAAAATATTACTAAAAGCAACACTTAGATCTCAAATACCCAACGTTGTTTACTATCAACTGGAATTAGATTTATTGTTGTGTTTGTGACTAGATCGTGACGATTTCTAAATTATATTAATCCATTTCTCGAGGTAATTAACGTCTAATATTAACTAACTTAACCTGAAATCTCTTTCTAAATTAAATTAATTAATATCGCATTAATGTTATGCGAATTACTATATTAAGATTGACCTTAATCTGGAGGATTTATGCCGATCTATCTCTAGATTTGCATTTAACTCCTTTTAATTATAAGTGATCTATCACATATTCGATCTCTCTATTAGCCTTGTGCAAATCAATATGCTAATTACTAGCGCACATATTCAAGCAATCAACAATGACAAAAATAATTCATAATTAAATTTTGGTCAACAAATATCTCAATAAAAATTCAAAATCTAATTAAGCAAACAATGGTTCATCTCAACCTAAGTGTAATAACAGATTTGTTATTATGTCCATGTAGTTTGGTGGTCCATGATCGTGTAATAATAGATTTGCTTGTGTACTTCATCTAGTCGTACGAATTTGTCCCGTTTTGACACTGTTTCGTCATAATTTTGTCTATAAGCCATGCAGAATTATTACCTAACTTGCAAATAATCAAACAAGAGATAAATAGATTATTTTTAATAATAAACGCTCGAAATAATAAACGCTCGAAATATATGTTAAACTTTGTGACAAATTTAATTTTTTCAACATTTTGAAATTTTTGGCATTTTTTCGTAAATTGTTGAATTCTAGAAGTATTTATTTCATTTAAAATTGATTAAAATTTTTTATTTTAATTATTTTAAATATACCAATTTGTCAAATAAAATTTTAATACAATTACAATATGTTTTTAACGGGTATTAGAAATTTATTATATAATTTTTTTATATTTTTGACATACTTTTATACGTGTTATATATTGATTAATTAAAACTATATATTTTAATTATTATAAATATATTAATTTGTCAATAAATTCTAATAAAATTACATTGTGACTGTAATGAGTATTAAAAATTTATTATGTAATTTGTTTATATAATAGAGTTATTCTATATATGTTATAGATAATTTCAATTATTAAATGTTTGTAAAAGAGATCCGAGCACTTAAAGAGATTAAATTTTGAATTTTCTCATAGAAATCTTAAAATTAAGAAATATTTTATTTTTTATTAATGATGACATTGTTGAGGTTATAATATGTTTTAAAAAATCAATAATGGAAGCTAAAAATCAATCTTGAAAGAAGTTTTATTAATTAATTAATGGTATGATTTGAAAAAGTTGTTGGAAGTGGTAAAATATATTTCTACGTGAAAATATTTTATAGAAATTTTGGTTTAGAAAATGTCGAAAATAAGCGAGAAATATAATATTGTGTAATTAGAAGTGATATAATAAATTACATTTTATGGATCATTGTGTGATCTTATTATCAACATAGCAATAATTGGGATGCAATTTAGTTGCGATACTATGTTTTGACTCTTTAATATAACCGCCTAATTAGGCAATCAGGATTTTGCTTTGTTGAAAACCAATAAAATTGTTTTTAATGAGTTGACAAAATTTTAGTAATAAGAATTACTTATAATAATTGAGTTAGTCTTAATTAGAATCATGGTCAATATGACAACTGAATTCAACTTAAGTTTTATGAGTGCATCAATATTTAGTATGTTCATTAAGATAAAATTTTAGTGAATTAAGAAAGGTTTAATTATGGTTTCGATTTGAATGTTATTGAGCTATATAGAATTTTCTGCAAAAATTATACGTTAATTTTTGAAATTCTATTGCAAAGTTAATTGTGTGTGCATACGTGCCTTTGTAGACGTAACGACTTATCGTGTCAAAAATATCATTTGGTTATTAGAATTTTAGTTCTAAGTTCATTATTAATATTTAACTATTTTAAATATTATTTGGAAGTGTAAATTGATTAGTACAATTTATTAGAAATGTTGTATTTTAGACAAATAAAATTTTCATAACTTTAGATGATTACGTAATTAACATAATTTGAATAAGTTATGGTACCTTAGAAAGTAGAACAAAAATTGAATTTACTATTAATAGTTAAATTTTGATCTAGTGAATGCATTAGCCCAAATAAAATTGTAGTTCTACCATACACTGGATTGAGATTTAATGAATAAATAGTAAATCAAGTATAATGTTAAAATTCTTTATTTCGAGAGCAATAAATTCTATAGTTAATAGTTATTTGTGTATATATAGAGGGATATGTACAATTTGGTTAATAGGTACCTTACCGCTCAAACATGTATTTTAGTCCCTAAACTAAATATGCTTCTAATTTAATACTTCTATCAAATAAATCATAATTAAGTCTCTTAACTTAATTATATTTATTGGACAAACTCAAAACGTCTTGGGCGGAACAAATTATTCTTTCATCTCTCACTCGCACATGACAATGGCTAATACAAATTCTCTCTTTAGGGGTTGATTCCATTTTTTGTAGTGCGAACACGCAAAGTTCAACGAAATGAGCTTCTAGTTATTAAGCAACTCAAATATGATAGAAGTCCATTCACCACCTTCTATTCACGGCTAAACGTGATTTTCCAAGATTCCTTTCCTAATATCACTGATTTTGACTCGTTCTAATCTCAAGAAATCTTGTCATAAATACTAATTACATATCTTGTAAGAACCATTGATTAATAACATTAATTTCAGATCCAGTGTCATATGAAACTCAAGTGATATTATTTTGGAAATAATCTTCCTTTTTTAATATTGATAATATTGATCCATCATATATCATGACATCTAAGCAAAAGTTAATCTGTAATAATAATACAACTTGCCTGTAATAATAATATTGATTATTTTTTGTTGTCTGTGATCGAATTACCAAATCTAATGGATATTTATTACAATCAAGTTCTTTCGCTTAATCATTTTCTTTGATTTTTTAACAATTGGACATAGTTTAACAATCCCTGTGGATTTGACCATGTTCATTACTGACTACAAGTTTTTAAGTAGGAATTAATTTGCTGGATTTTACACCCATCAGACCTAACCCAGTAACGCGGTCTGATGCCACTGCCTAGACAACATGTGCTGTTACAAAGCCTGTGTTGCTGGTTGTGTGGCCAACACAAACACTTCCATGGGCCGTGTGACTCATTATGTTTCAACCTCAATTTACACGACCTTTGACATGGGCATATCATTGGTAGTGTCACGTCACTAAATCCCTTTAAGAGATTGTTATCATTTGTTATTTTAATTTATAGCAATCCCGATACATTACATTAATAATTAAGAGATAAATTTGTAAGCGCTACACAACTATTGACCATAGTAAACAATACATATACATTAAATACCTACAAGTCCTAAAACTTTAGAGAGACGAACTCTAGTGAGACTAAACTTAGACTCTAGTTGAGATATTCTGAGGATTAATTCATTGTTTGTGAGACTTTTGTTCTTGAATTGGTTTATTGGACTTGAGAATTTATTCAATTTTCGATTTATTAATTTTGTTATTGTCATATTGATTGAATTAAGATGACCACTCAATTTAGTTGTTATGATAATATGTTGCTAGTTAGAATTGTGATTATCCATGTTTCTTGGTTGTTTGGTAGCAGTTCAATAATGATGTTAATGACGTGTTATCTCATTGTTAATGTAACTGAGTAATCTGACTTAAGTGAATCTAGGTACCTCGAATTCCTTAGTTAGAAATTGAGTTTCAATAATTATTAATGCAATCTAGAATTAAATTCTATCCAGGTGTCTTAGAATTAGGCTGAGAAAATATTCCTGATCGAGGTGTCTCGGAATATCGAATAACTAAGTAGAAATTGGATGTTTTTCTATAACCTTTTCTATTCGAATGTAATGAATTCATCTTTAGTACTGATGATCAAATGATTGAATTAACAGAGGAATATCTTATCTAGGACTTTTTATAATTGAATTTTTATCTTATTTAATTTATGCTATTACTTTTAATAATGTTTTATTTATTTTAGTAATTTCATTTCGCTTTAAAATAAATTTCTTATAAAAACAATTTTTTTTCATTTTTGTTTACTCATTTTAACTTTCAAATAATTGGTTTGATGGTCTATATGAATTCGACTCACTCCTGTCATGTTCATTAAGTTTTTAGTAGACATTTTATATTTTTTTAATCTCGACAACTATCAAGTAGGTTCTAATTTTATTGGTCAATTTACACATTTACCAAGAACCATGTATCATCTTTCCATATATGTCATGTTTGAAAACATTTGTCTATAATGCCACCTAATATGGTTTTATTTCGACTAATACCAAAATATAAAAAAATATATATTATAGCTAAGGTGGCAAAATAGGGATAAATTTAGCTGAAGCGATAAAAATAGGAATAAGTATTGTAAAATAGGGATAAAAATAATTAAGATGGTAAAATAGGAAAGTCAACTATTTTAAAGTGGCAAACATATACTTTGTTCAATTTTATTGTGAAAGAAAAAAAGATAATTATGCTACATACGATCTTTTAAAATAAAATTGCACTTTTTTCAATTTTGCTTCTTTTTGCATATTCACTTCTTAATATTGCAACAAGCTTCCTCTTTTCACTATTTGTACGATGGTTAGTGGTATGCAGTCCTACTAATTACTTAGTCCATCATTTGTTCTAGAACTCATTCGTTCATTCTTTTTTATTTATCAACATTTTTTATTTTTTATTTTCCTCATCTTCTTTTTTTTTTCTTATTTTTCTACTTTTCATTTTTCTGTCTCATTTTTCTCACTTTATTTTATACTTTCCATTTTCTATATACTAAATGTATACAAATTATATATTATTTTCTACAAGTTAAATTTTAAAACTATTATATATTTCTAAATAAATTTGTTTTAGTTAGTTTAATGATTCTTTGTGTTCAAAATTTTTTCTACTGATTATTTGTGATTATTTTCCCATATGTTTCACCGGTTTTCATTTTTTCTATTACTTTCTCTTTAGCTTTTACCTAATTCATTTTTGTCTTCTCACTTTCATCTCCCATGTTGAGATCTCTTTTCTCGTTTTCATTTTTTATCTCATTTTTCTACTTTTTGTTTTCATTCTCATCTTCTTTCATAGTTTTTTGACACTAAAAACTCAACAAATTAATCGAAACACGACATTTGGTACTTGTTAATTACATTTCTTAGAAAATATTTTCATGTAGGAAATGAATCTGTTGGTATGAGAATAAAATGTTACGTGTTTTTTGTATTCTTTTCATATTTTTTTAATTTTATTTCTTTTCTTTTTTCAGACTCATTTTTTTTGTCAATCCGAATGTTAAATCTCATGGGATTTTAATAGTTTTTTTTGTTATTTTCATGCTTTTATTTTTCTATATTTAGTCTACTAATTTTTTTCTAATACTCGTTAAAAAATATAATTTTACTATTTACTTAATATATACGAAATGTATATTTTTATTTATGTATTAAAATGTTAAATTATTATACATGTTTTTAATAATTTTTTTAATAAGTTTAATGGTTATAGTATTTTTTATATTTTTTATTGATTTTATGTTATAGTTATAGTAGTATAAAGTAAAATAAACTAAATATATTTTTTGTATATTATTTCTCTATATTTAGATGTCCACTTTATATGTTTTTGTGTAATAGATTTTTGTTGACAATATTGTCTCAATTTCTAAATATATTTATGATTTTTTAATATTATATATGTGCAATGTAAACTTATTAAAACGATTTTTTGTTGTATACTCTGTAATAAAATTTTTCACATGTTTTGTAGCACATATTGAAGATGCAAATGTTTTTATATGTTGAATACAAACTTAATAACAACTTGTCACATTTTCTTATTATTTGATGTTATTTTATATGTATAATGTAACAAAAAATTTTAACTGTATAGTGCATAATAACATGTTTTATAATCATATTGAAGATTTTAATATTTTATATGCTGAATATAAATTTAATAACAATGCATTATCGTATTTTTTATTTTTTTTATAAGCATATTGAAGATGCTAATTTTTAAATAAACTTTTTATTTTTTTAAATTGAATGTTAATTCTATGAAAATTTTATATAAACTTTATATCTTACAATTGAGATATATTAACTAGTTTATAAATAAATAATATAAATAGATAATATAAATATATATATATATAATTATTAAGTTCGTTCACTTAAAATTTAAAACTTGATAACTATCACGCATATGTCTAAACTTTAATATAATATTTAAAATACATTTGTTCTTAATTTACTCTTTTAATCATTATGCCCATATAAAAAAAAGTAAATCTATGTAGAAATTAGCTACATTAAAGTGCCGGCTTAACTTAGAAGAAGTAGGATAGTCAACATTGAAGAGTAGAGTCTTTGTCGTATACTGTGCAAATAAACAAGATAATGTGAAAAAAGTTTTAAAATTGAATTAGTTTGTAATTAAAAAATGTAATCAATGTCTATTTGTAGTCTGCCCAAGAAAAAATATGACATATAAGACTTCCATTCACGTCAATTTCCTTCGGAAGTGTTTGGATTAAATTTTGAGAAATGTTTCACCACTCCTCTTTCATTTTCCTTTGTTTTTAGATTGATTTTGGGCAGATATCTCTCTGCCATTTTAGTGTAACTGAATTGAAATAAAGAAAGACCAAATTTCTGGTGAAGCTAAGAAGTGGAAGGTTAGTCTTGTCCTCAATTTGAAATTCATGGCTACTTACTTATAGTGACATTATTCCTACTACGTCGAGAAAATAACACTTTATTTCGATTGTTATATTTTAATGTATACTTTTAAAACTAACGGTCATGAAAGATGACATTCGGCGTTCAAAGTCGAAAGGTAGATAGCACGACAATTTGATCATTCCAAACAAGTCACAAAGCCTTTCCTTATGTGTTGACTTTAAGATGGATCGAGAGAACACGTGCACTTTCTTAGCAGTTGGAGAATGCCACGGGACGGGACAGGACGGGACGACACGACCGAATTGTTTCCTCCACAGCGACATTTTTCTCATGTTGCTTGTGCGTTAAAGCAGCAGATCTTGTCGGTTATCACATATTGAATTAATTAGAAATAGAGAAATAATATCCATATGAGTTATATTAAATTTTATAGTAGTTATATTTATTTTAAATTTTAATTTTTAGGAATTTGTATTATATCTCCTTGATTATATAAATGATTGAACATTTGTTTATCCCTAAAACATCTTCAATCTGTATTTCTGGATGAACTTCTAACTTTAAAAATGTAGACATGTTGTGGTATTTGTTAAATGAATTTTTTTAATGAATTTTTTTTTATTTTGCAAAAGTGTTTTGATGTCCTATGCAATATCTGTAGCATATTCTATTAGATCTTTCATATATCTGATGAGAGTTATCTCATCTTCTTTAGAGTTTTTTTTTCATATAATTGGATATATTGTTGGAGTTTGTTAAATCTTTACTCCCACAGCTATCTCTATCTTCATGATTATGGTTTATTTGTGTCCTTTTTCTTTTTTTTTTCTTTGGACTGATAAGTAATTGATCTTGCTCTTTATTTGTAGTTGCAATGCAAAATGAAAACTTTATGAAATCTTGTTCGTTGAGTGTAATCTTTTTGTAGATCTCCAGATTTATATCATTTTTATGGAGATGACCGAAAAATTATCTTGAACCTAGAATTTTATTGATATTTTTGTGTCCAATGTGTTTATTCCAAAGTTGACACAAATCATCTTCACTAGTGTTTTGAAATTGCAAGATGAAAATATATTCATTCTCCTCACATTATAGTTCTGAAAATTTTTGACATCATCCCATACATTGTCATATTGAGGCAATACCTTAATGTTTTTCATTTATTGTTAAACTTGTAAAAAAATGTGTATATTTGTGTTCAGTTTTAAATCTTTTTATATATATCCAGATCAATATCATTTTTTATGGAGATTGCCAAGAAAATTATTATAAACCTTGAACTTTATTGATATTTTTGTGTCGATTGTGCATATTCCAAAGTTTGCACAAATATTCTCCACTTTTGTATTGTAATTGCAAAATGAATCTAAATTTATAACATTGACATTGTACTTTATAAAGTTTCTCATATCATCTCATATACTGTCATACTATAGCAATACCTCAATGTCATCCATTTTGTCGATTAACCTATAAAAATGTGTCTATTGTATTTAGTCATAGATTTAAAAAAAAAATCAAAGTTTGATTTTTTATTAAATAATTATAAAAACGTGTCTCTACGCGTTGATCATCGTGAAAAATATGTCTCTATGTGTTCTTATTCTTTTTATGTTAAAATAGTTGTTAATTAAAAACTTATTTTTGTTATTTTTATGATATTCATTAAATGTATACATTTATGTCCAATATTTATGTCATTTTAACAAAAAATTATGATTAAAAATTAAAATATTTTTAAAATAAAAAATTAAGATAAAAAGTATTAGTATACAAGTCTAAATGTGTCCCACATCTTTTTTATTTATGAAAAAAATTTGTATTAATTTTTTTTCTTATTCATAATTCTTTTAATATTTTCAATTAGCAAGTACTTTCATGTAGGAACATTAGACTGTATTCATTTAATTTAAAACACCATAAAACAATTGGACAAATTCTTTTTCTTTTTCTCGTTGTTCATTTATCAAATACAAATTCATAGGACTCCATAAAATAAAACGTAAATCTGTCATTTTTGGTGTTTGATCGAAACTGATGTTGATTTCTTCGTGTGTTTCTATTTTGCATGTGATTTTCCTGTGAGTTATGCCTTTTTTATGCGTCCTTGTTTTGTTCTTTGTTAATTGTTTCTCTGAATTTTTTTAAAAACTGTGATTTTTGAATGTGATTTGATGTTTTGGGAGAGATTCTTACTCTCGAATTTTTTGAGTGCTTAATTATTTTGTTTTCGAATGGTTTAATTTAAATTCAATTTATCTCCTTAATTATAGCAATCAATTAAGAAATATTTTTTAATTTTAAATGTGATGACACATGTATATAATATTTAAAAATGTGCTATTTGTATTATTAACCCGTATTTTAACCTATATTTCACTTGTATAACCAGCAGAGAAGTGTGACATCACCACTAATTAAGAAATAACCTTTTTTTTAACATCCTGAAATTAGTAAAAAAAAAAATATTATTTCTTAGTATATAGCCCAAGAATTTATATAAACTGCATAACTTGTTTAGAACTTACATCAACTCAAACACTAAATCATTGTTTTGACAATTCACTATTATCTTCCATTCAACTCTCATTATTATGGTGATGCCATTAACTTCCCACCGCGTGGCCGTCATCGGCGCGGGATCCGCAGGCCTTGTGACTGCCAGAGAGCTCCACCGTGAGGGCCACAAAGTGGTAGTCCTTGAAAAAAGTGATAAAGTTGGCGGCATATGGGTTTATGATCCTCGCACAGATTCCGACCTTCTTGGTTCTGACCCGAGTAGAACTGTAGTCCACTCAAGCCTATACAGTTCTCTTCGGACCAACTTATCCAGAGAAACAATGGGATTTAAAGACTTTCCGTTTGTGCCAAGGAAGGGTGTTTCGGTTGATCCAAGAAGGTTTCCTAGTCACAAAGAGGTGTTGTTGTATTTGGAAGATTTTGCGAGAGAGTTTGGGATTAGAGAGATGGTTAGATTTGAAAGTGAAGTTGTTAAGGTTTGGTTAGAGAAGGAGAGTCAGAAGTGGAGAGTGTTGATTAGGAATAAAAGAGGTTTTGAAGAAGAGGTTTTTGATGCTGTCGTTGTTTGTGCTGGTCATCATACAGAGCCTCGTTTGGCTGAAATAAATGGTGAGTTTTATGTTTTATGCAATTCATTTGGATTTATTAATTTCTTTTTTGTTGTTGTTCTCTCACTATTAAAAAAAAAATACTATCACAACATAGCACTTTAAATATTTTAAAATAATTATCATTCATTATTTTTTATACAATATTTTTTTAAAATATTTTTATAATAATTTTTTGTTTTAATAATTTTTACTTAGTTCTTATGTAATATAGACCCAATGTACTATTTTTAATATCATTAATTAAGAATGAATTATTAATTTCTTTTTTTAAATATTTATAATAAAAAATGGAGGTGTTTTTAAGACAGATAGAATGCAAATAATAATATGTTTATTTGTAGGAATTTATTTATTTAAAAATATTTTTCTAATTTTTTAATATTTAGCACAAATAAAAAATAGTAAAAAAACCTAAAAGTCGACAAAAAATAACTACTACTTTAAAGTTATTTTTTTAAAAAATATTTTTCATATAAAATACAAAATTAAATTTTCTACTTGTAGCTACTTTTATTCGTCAAATCTCCCTAAGTTAAAAAATAAATTTAATTTCTATGAAAGATACTTCAAATTTATTTTCTATTTGCCTGTAAAATATTAAAAAAATATAATTTTGAAAAATAAAATTAAAAAATTTAGTTTTCATGAGAGCATATTTTTAAAAAAAATTATTTTTTTATCAAATAAATGCAACATAAGTCTATTATTTAGATTATTGAGGTAAGTTGATTCCAGACTTTTAAATTACGAGGAATATGGCTTCAGAGTGGAGCCTTGAGTTGTGCATAGCTAATTGCTCGACTAATTATGTTGTATATAGGAATTTGTTCTTGGCCAGGGAAGCAAATGCATAGCCACAACTATCGCTTGCCTGAAATGTTCCGTAATCAAGTATGCTCTGTTAGGCTTTGACGACTAAAATTTTAGTCGCTTAATTAATTTACAGATTTTTGTAGTGTAAATGATGGAAGCTAGTTGCTTGAGTGCAATGAAGTTGATAACATGGTTTTTGGATTATAATCATTTAATGGTGATCATGCATGAACAGGTAGTTATTGTGATTGGTATGGCAGCAAGTTCTTTCGATATATCAAGAGAAATCGCCGGAGTTGCCAAAGAGGTTCATATTGCATCAAGATCGGTTCCAAATGAAACACATAAACAACAACCTGGATCCGATAATTTGTGGCTTCATTCAATGGTACTGAAGGCACCCACTTGTACTAAATTAATAAATAATAATGGATTGCTATGGTGAGATTGTCGTGGATCAAGTTTCTTTTATGATCTAAAATTAATGTGTGTATTTTTTCAAACTGCATGCGCAGATAGAACGTGCGAATGAGGATGGCTCTGTCAGTTTCCGAAATGGAAAAGTTGTTGCTGCCAATATCATCCTCCATTGTACTGGGTATATCATTTTAATTAGATTCATTGGAAACTGCAAAACCTCATCTCAATTATTCCTTTTTTTTATATTGCTCATTTTGTGTTGCCAAGGTTCAAATATTACTACCCATTTCTGGAAACAGATGGCATGGTAACTGTGGATGATAATCGAGTGGGGCCCTTGTACAAGCATGTTTTCCCACCAGCTTTAGCCCCATGGCTTTCATTCGTTGGGATACCGTGGATGGTTGGTTCGACTTTGTTGAAGCAACTTAATTGCCTTGTGTTGCTTCGATTCAATTACTATAAGATTCAGCTTTGAAATAATACTCCCTTTTTAATTAATAATGTTGTCGTAGGTCCTTCCCTTCCCCATGTTTGAATGTCAAAGCAAGTGGATTGCTGGGGTTTTGTCAGGCAGAGTGGTGCTTCCTTCACAACAAGAGATGATGGAAGATGTCAACTCCTTTTATGCAGCACTTGAAGCTTCAAATGTGCCAAAACATTACACTCATTTGATGAAGAATAATCAAGTAATTATTAAGCTTCCTGCATAATGCATCATCCATTTTCTTTACTCAATATCATTCTTTACCAAGTAAATGCTATTGCAGAACTCTACTAGTCGTTTATTTTGAAATTTTCTCTTCTAAAATTGTTCTTTCATCAAAAGGATAATTAAAGCTAAAGAAAATGCAAACTATTCTTCCTATGCATATGGGCAGTGTTATCAAACTAGACCGTACCGGCTTGTCGGACCGGTGAACTGGCCGCTCGTCTGGGCCAGTCCGGTTTACTATTCAGACTGTCCGGCTTGTCGGACCGGTGGTCTTGATACTCTCTGAAAGCTACAATAATTTCTGGGATGTAAATTTTACAGTTTGTGTACTTCAACTGGCTGGCTGATCAGTGCGGATGCTCAGGAGTTGAAGAATGGAGAGAGAAAATGCATTATGAACTCATCAAGAACAGAGGCGTTCGGCCAGAGACACTTCGTGAAGAATGGGATGATGACCAGCTCGTTCTGGAAGCCTACAAAGACTTCAGCAAGTACACCAGAATCAGTAACAACGACGACGACATCTACTCTAAGAAATCAGATTGAGTCGTTTTATTAGCTCTGAAAATGCACAAGAATAACAGGACCATTTGTTGGGCAATTATTGACCATTCGGTTTGAGTCGTTTTATCAGCTTCAATAAATAGTCACTTCAGCGACAGGTTTGTTTGTGTTGGCTATTTGAATGGAAAAACAGATTTTAATATATCTAAGTTCAAGATTTGACCCACAATATTTGTGAGTAAGTTCTCCATGTAGTAACTAGAATTAGGAACCCATTAGAGAAGAAGAAAAAAAAAAGGAGAGAAGAGAAAGTAGAAAAAGTGAGAGGAAATTTAAGATTGAAAGATTGATAATTTTGAGTAATTTTCTTTCAATTCTGTGCACAAACATATTAATACATGATATTAAAAATAACTACTCTCCACATGTTTCTAAAATTAAGCAAAGTGAGCTATGACATAACTAGAAAGTGTAAAATAGAGCATTTACTGTGCAAATAAAGTGAAAGAACATCTCTTTGCCAGCGGCATTATAAAATTACTATCAGTAGAACGCATACGAGGAGACAGAAGAAGTATTTGATGTAATACTACACGAATCACGATAATATATAAGCATAGTAGTACATTCGATAGTGTGAATACCATTTGGTTAAATGACAATGAGATGTTAGTCAATATTAATCATGCACCAACAGTTCCTAGTAAGTGTGAGAATATGAAGTACTCCCTTCGTCCTACAATATTTGTTGTTTAAGGTTTTGCACACAGATTAAGAATGCATTTAATATGTCTTAAGTTTGTGTTGAATTAACTATTATACCCTTTGACTTGACAAATTATAAGAACAACTCAATTAAATTTGTATTGGAAATGTAAATCTAATAAGGGTAATTTTGAAAAAATTTCTTAAATACTGCATGGGTAATACAAAGCGACATGTAATATGAAAAAATCAATTTTTCTAAAGCGACGTTTATTATGGGACGGAGGGAGTAAATTGTTGAACTATGCGCGTGGATCACTAAATTTGACAATTTATAATCATCAAAATTAAAATGAAAAAACTTAAAATAATTACTCATAATATTGTACTCCCTTTGTTTTTAAATAAGTGTTCTTTTAACAATAAACACATAGATTAAGAAATGACTTTGTACATAAACACAATTATCTTGCCTCTATTTAAAATTTAGAGTTCCAATGCATTTGTTTTTGTAGTGTTAGAAAACATTTAATATTAAAGAGCTTTATTGATATTAGTTTTGGAGAAACATAATTTAAAGAACAATAATTTGAAGAAAATGTATTAAATTTCTAAAAGTACACTTATTTTAGAACAAAATTTTGAATATAGAAGAACACTTATTTAAATACAGAGGGAGAGTTTATTTTTTGTTACATCATTTAATGAAATTACAGTTGTTACCTTGAATTTCTTAAATTGTTATCATCATCTTCAACACATATCCAAACCAAAAATTGGAAAAAACTAGTATTTAAGAACACACAGCCATATATGTATCAATATTTACAAACAAAAAATACCTTATTTTCATCTTATTATCAATCTTATTGTAAAGGTGAAAAAAGAATTAACATGCTTAAATTTGTTAAAGCCATACTCCACCAGCATAGTTAATTATAATAATTCATCTATTGTAGGAATTAATTGTTACTTGAGGCCAATATTCAAAGAATAATTAAGATGACAAGATATTCTATTAATCAATCTTTTAAGTTCTCAAAAACTAACTCAAAACAAATACAAAAATAAGGAAAAGCATTTTTCAATCTACCTCACAATGCAAAAACTAAAATAAGTCAATATTAAAGGCATGCAACATGAATAGTCACCTGTCAATGGTTTCAAAATAGATGCAATAAAGCAGAGATGTGAACTAAAATGAATCATTCAGATGACAGTAAAAACATAATAGTCATAATCATGATGAAATAAAATGAGTGATTCCTACTTACTGAGCCATCCGGAAATGGACTTGGTAAAGCAGGAGGTAGAATCTTGAGAGGTAGGAGGAAGAATTAGAGATATGGGTTTTGTACACAGAGCCAACTTGCTGGAAAGCTGCAAATAGACCAAGATGGTTATTTTGGATGGCTGTTAGTATGGCGTTTGTATAGGATGTCTAACTGCAATTGTGGAATGCCTGCACTTACATGATCAGAGCATTCAAAGCCGTATTTAGATGCATTAACTCTGGATTGATCAATCTTGTAAGGTGCATTTAATTCAAGGGCATATGAACATTGGAAGGAAAACACTGGAAGGCAGTTCATAAGGGAGAGCAGCACTTTTACTAGAGCAAAAGTTCAAAACAACAAAAGCAAAAAAAAATCATATAGAAGAAGCAAAATTACAAATACCATGGTGGTGGGCTATTAATGCAACATTGAACTCCAGGGAGCTGCTCTTTCACTGGATGTGGTAATCATTCTTCAAGCTTTATATTATCATTTGCACGTTCTCCAACACTCATCATTCTTGCCACTTTGCGCCATTATATTTGCTAAAGCATTTCTGCACAGAGGTGGAAAATAGGAAAGGAGCATAAAGGGATTTGGGATTGTAAATTGTCGGGAAGGTTGCCTTCATTCAGTCAGAAAATAACAGAACAGATACATACTTGTACAAATAATAACTAATGCAGAATATTTTAGATGACTGAATTTATGGACCAAAATTATTATTGACACAAAATATTGGCAAGATCTTTATGCGCCTTCTTCTAGTTGCATTTCAAGGTCACTAATTGTAAGCAACCATCCTTCATCTTCATATAAATAGATAAGACCAAGTCTTACAGCCACAAAACCAACCGCAGAAACTTCACGGCCACAAGTAAGCACATCTAGAACTGCAGTTACAGATCGCTAATCACCTGACAAAGTAAAACATAGAATAGCTACATGGAGCAACAATGGTAGCTGCACCAAAGCTTCATGTAATGGTTAAAGAGCTAACAAGATGAATCACATCAAGGCTTTCCTTTTTCATTAATCGACTAACTGAGATGATTCGGAACCTCGGTAGAACGGTGGAAGAAAAATCTACACGGAGCTACAAAGGTACATCACACATGAATTATCACAACATTAAACACAAACGAGCAAAACTGGTGCAACACAATTGGAAAACAAGGAATAAACCATAGAAAAGGAAGAAGGCAGCTTGTATTACTCATAAACCCGTCACAGATACGTGAAACGAACTATAATGAGTACACCACGACACACACAACTCTGCTAGTGATATCCAATGTGCCCATTGCTGTGGTTTTTCACCTGCCATATATCTCATATGCATCTAAAAACAGCAGTTTACTACCTCAGTCTGTCCATCTGTTTTGGAGTGATATCAGATATGCTGTGACAAGCGCAGTGACACTTCTTATAACTTAAACAACTCCTGCCAAATCTTACTTATAAATTCATGATCTCTATCACACAATATTCTGTGGTAATCCATGCAACTTATATACGTTGTCAGGGAACACTTGAGCCACTAATCTTGCTGTATACAGATGAAGAAGTGACATAAAATGAACATATTTTGTCAAGCAATCCACCCCTGCAAAGATTACTGCTTTGCCATTACATCTTGCTAACCCTTCTATGAATTCTATAGATATGCGAGCAAATACACCTTTTGGAATCAGCAAGGATTGGAATAATCCAGACACTGGATATTTAGAAATGTTTTATATTTGAAGTGTATATTTGAAATTTTTAATATTAAGGGTATATACCAGTAAAAACTCCTCTTTAAATACGTAATATAATTTCGAACATATTCCCTTGTTGAAATGAGTGAATCTCGTCTAGCTTAATTTAGAAATAATTAAAAATTAATGATAATAAGAAAAATTATTAAAATTCTAGATAATTATAAAACTAATCTAGAAATTAAAATTGATTAGAATATTCTAGATAGTAAGTAAAACATCTAAGATTAATAAAAAATTCTAAAAAAAATTATTTAGAATGGCCTACAGACCACGATAAATATGTGGTCACCTACCTCATATGTAATGAATTCAAGAATCAATAACAATCATCCTCCTACAATTCTATCTAGCTCTTCTTAAATACTCAACATCAAACTATCAAACATTCACATCATAACATCAAACGCCTTTCACTTTGGTATCAGAGCTAAAGTTGATCCAAACCTCAAAAAAACCTTCCTTACTAAAAACAATCACAAAAATGTCAACTTCAACTAACACACAAGTTCTTTCATTCTTTAATAAAGAAAATTATGACTATTGGAGTATTAGATTCAAGGTTGTCCTAAGAGCACTAGATCTAGATCTTTGGAAAGAGGTGGAGCGAAGAATTCCAAATATTTCAACAAGAACCTTTGCTCAGGTGAGTCAATTACAATACAAAGTACTACAAATATAATAGCTCATTCATCAAGTTCAATTCAGGAAGATAAAAGGAATAAATCGACTAAAAAGATGTACAAACTCTACCAAAAACACACCTAGCTGTAGCAAACCATATTTTTTCAAAGATCATGAAAGCAACAACGATAACAGAAGCATGGGAGACATTAAAGAATGAGTTTCAAGACACAACTAAGGCAAGAGTCATGAAACTTCAAAGTTTAAGGAGAGATTTTGAAAATATGAAGATGAAAAAGGTGAAAAATTTATGAACTATTATGCTAGAGTGACTAAAATAGCAAATCACATAAAAGCATACGGAAAAAAATTGGATGACAAAAAGATTTAAGATTAGTGAAGAATTATCTAAAATGACCTAAAGACCATTATAAATATATGTTTACCCACCTCATGTGTAATAAATTCAAGAATCAAAATAGCAATCATCCTCCTAAAATTTTCTCTAATTCTCCTTAAACACTCAGCATCAAACCATTAAACATTCACACTATAACATCAAACACTTTTCACTAAAAACTCTAAAATCCCTCAGATCCTTCCTCAACCCCTTCTAGTAAACAAATATCCTCCAATGGCTTAGTCATGATACAATTATAGCAAGGATTTCCTAACATCATTTTTTTCACCACCAATTTTCCTCTTCCTCGTAATTCATCTGCTGTCCACAAATACTTTGGGTTGAACGCTACATAGTTATAAACATTTTTAAAAAATTTATGAGTAAGAATACATGTATATTTAAACTGCAATTGTTTTATTGTAACTACATAAACATAATAATATTTTTATTTCTCTTGTAAATAATTTATATTAATAAAATAAAAAATTAATTAATTAACAATTTTTTATACATATTAATTTAAAATATAAAGTAATTTTTTAAAAAAATATTTACAATGAGAAACAAATTTTTATCTTGTATAAACATGAATTATAATAGAAAGAGTAAGAAAGTACCAATTGCACTATATTTGCAGAGATATCAACGGAGACAGAGATCTGTGGGATCTTTTTTTGATCTCGCATCCCTGCAGTTTCATCTCTATTCCTGTCCTGTTAAATATCGAAAATCTCCGTAAAAATATTTAAAACTCCAAATTACTTTTTTGAAATAAATGTATATATACTAAATTTTAAAGTTCCATAATTAAATATAATGTTTAATAACAATAATAATAATACAGAGCAAATATTATCGACAAGGAATCCGATAGAGACGGAGACAAGGATTTTCAGTGGGAAAAAAGAGTATAATATCTACGCCGCCATTTCATCGGAGAATCTCCGTCCATATTTTCATACCAGGTTAGTCTGGCGAGACGAAAACAAATACTTTGCCGTTTTGTAGTTCAATTGCTTTTTAAGGCACACCTTCCGAAGGAAAACACCACGTTTTGGCAAAGACCCTCAAAGAAAAGCCACGTATTAGGCAAGTGAAGCTTTGAAATTTTGAAGTTAAAAATTTAATCTCCCAAGACAATCCCACAACCAATCAGATTATAACTCATCCTCTGCATGCAACAACAAAGCCCTCACTAGCTGATACGTGCATCAAAGCCAAAAGTAACCGATCGGACAACAAAAGAAAAGGGCAGTGTTGTAAAACCAAATGTCAACAACAGCACAGGAATGACCAAACCAATCCTGATAGGTGTATCCACGCATGGCACCCAAATCCACACGCGTTATAATGAGAGAGTCGTTTTGATTGGTGTGAGACGCAAAATCCTGACACAGTAGTGGACTCAACTGACATGGCTTCGCAAAACAATTTGTGTAGTAGTATGTGTTGGTGTGCATGGACCCACTTGTGTACCCAATTCCCACATGTCCCCATCTCAAACACGTACCCATCGTATATATTCCAAGTGTCACTATCTCCTCCCTCCTTGCTGGTTGCTGCCTCTTACTCATTGGCCTCACATTACGTTAAAACCCCCTTATTCCTTACCTACGCTTCCCTCTCCATTCACCCTTGGCACCTCCCTCATATACCAATTGAAATTTCCTTCGCCGTCACCGGAGCTTCTTTCTCTGATACTCTATTTTCCAAACTCGGGACAAGTTAAGAGAATACCGTTTGTGCAAGATTCACACCTGCCATCATGATCAAGACTTTGAATCCTTACTCTGACACGGCTAAAACAGCTGAGATTATGTCGAGGTACAGGCCTATAGCACCAAAGCCCGAGTCTTCTTCAAATGGCATGGAGGAAAATTCTTCCATGTCTGAGAAAATAAGGCAATCTCCTTATTTGAGGAACTTCTGGCCGCAATTGCAAGCTAGGCCTACTAGAACCAGGAAGAGGGGAAGAGTTGCTATATCACCACCTGTCATTAAAAGATCAAGGACTCTGCTCGGTCTTGCCTCACCAAGTCATTTGACATCTCCTGCAAAACACTTCTCTTTGGAGGGTTTTGCACATGGAATCTCACATCTTTCCGTTCCAAACTTGGCAACTCTTAAGAGCAGCTTGGAGAGTCCTGTCAGTGCACCTTCGAACTTGGTGACTCTTCCTCTTCTTCCATGTTCAGCATCAGTTCCTGTTGTCGCTGACCAAGCAGCAGCCCCGGAACTCAGCGTCGTGGAAACTAGCAGGGAAGATGTTATAGATTTGAATGTAACAGCTGATATCCCAGAAGAGAGAGACCTCTTACAACAACTGCGAGAATCTCCTATTCCCACAAGCAATGTGATAGCACCACAGCCAGTTCGACCGGTGGGCTCAAGCATAAGTGTTGGGTTCATTAACGAAGATCCCAACTCAACCTCACTGCCGCAAGTCCCTAAGAAGCCAGAGGAGGTCGAGGAGGAGGTAGAATCTGAAGCCTTGCCAGTTGTGGTATCTGATTCCAACAACAAGGTGAGACTAGCAAACTCTGCTTACAAGGAAATGGTGGGTCAGCCAGAATGCTCGTGGCTTGACTCGATGGTGACCAGCGATGGACGGCCTAGAAATGGGAAAAGGATTTGTGGAGAGGTTACACTTCATTTGTCCGATTCAAGGGTCCTCACTTCGTCCAACGGTTTCTCATGCTGGGTAAGGATAGAGTGGGGAAATGAGGGAAAGAAGAACTCGGTGAAAGCTTTCTGTGATGTGATCAGATTGTCTTGCAAAACCAAAGACTACCTCTTCATATGGAGGTTCCACACCCACAACAGAGAGAGCTCTCAGTCCGGTTCAAGTGCTTGGATGGCTTGTTGTAGACAGTAGTTGGTGATTACTAGTTAATCAGGAACAAACCTCTAAGATGTAAACACTCAAGACATCAAGTATATATACATAGTTTGTGTCACTTGTCTATCGATGTATAAATTATTAGAAGGTATATTTTATTTTTATTTCGTTTCTTTTGAGTTTTCCTTTTAATTGGTTTAGTCCAGGAAAGAAGATTTAACCACGCTAAATGTGCATAAATCTCCTTTGATATGAAAAACGCAGAATCTTCTTCCAGAAACATGTACTTTATTATTAAAAATAATAGTAAAGATACATTAATTTAATAAGGTGAATATACATACTTTCAAGAAAAAATCGAATCGTTGGGGAATCTCCTCATGTCACAACCTGCTAGCTCTCGCTCTTGGCAGGGCCCTTCCACTTGAAGGTGTCAGCATACGATTTTGGCTGGAAACACAAACAAAAATGCCATTTAGAGATAAGGAACAATACACTGCACTCGAACAAAATCATTTTCTTCAACGATATAGCTGATGGTATTTGAGAAGTAATTCTAATATCAGTTTAAAAAAATGATTCTAGACTAGGCGACAATTCTCTATTTGACATTATCTAATAAAGTTTTGGCTCTTTATCTCCTTAATCATTTTTGGATGAGTGCGATATCTCCTTTGTACCATTTTACGGGCTTAAATCATCTTTCCTCATTATCACATAAAGGAATTTTTATTAAATTTTAAACAAAATGCTCGATACGATCTTTATTATTATTATTATTGGTTCAAGCTGAATAATCTTAAGTGTGAATTATGGGCAAAACAGATCACAGAAATGGAGAAGGCATTTTCAGCATCCAAGCCTACGGGTATCACAGCTTTTACTAAAACTTTGAATTTAGGATACAAGGCCATGGAAGATTTGATAATTCGTTTTAATATAATATAGCAATAAAAAATGTTGCCTCAAAATTTGACTTCAGCAATAAATATTAAATATGGCGAACTAGAGAGAGTCAAACCTTTAAGAGAGGCGTGTGAAACTTCTTGACCTGAAAGAGTGAAGCAAATAGAATTTTAAAAATGCAACCAAACGATCAATTAACAATTGTGGAAAACATTATAAGTCTGCTTGGCAGCACTATAACCAAAAGCGCAAAGGCACATACGGTGTAGTCCCATCCATGTCTCTCGGCAAATGCTTTAGCAGCTTCTGCGCTATCAAAACTAAGTGCTGCTTCACCAACATAGGCATATGGGTCTCCCGTGGATGTCCAGCCCATCAACGGATTTTCCCACCTGAATAAATTGTCGAATGAAAATTACTTGTATGCCATAAAATTTTGAGAACATCACAATCTTTTATTTCTGCCAGACAACTTCAATAACCGAAACATTAATTGAACTGAAATACTTAGGAAGCTGGTTACGTAGTTAATGAACTTTAGGAAACATAATACATTAAAGCCTAACAATTTCTGTGTCACTAGAAGAAAATTGAGGTCAGAAATAAATTACACAAAACCTGTAATCACATATCAGAATTTACTAAAGAAGGGCAGTAAAAGATAGTGGGCAGAAGCATTACTTTTGGGTAGAAAGAAAATTAATATGCCATTTTCCAACTTTTCCTGATCCTTGCTGACTTGCAGTTCTAGCTGGTGAGTAAATTATTACCTGCAATCCATCGCATAAACGTCAACGAGAAATGAAGAAACGCATGAATGAAATGAAAGAGAGCTGAACACAGAAACACGAAAGCTCTGGCTTGCATGAGGCACAACACTAGAGAGTATCAATGAGTACTATTTTAATCACAAGAATATTTTAATCACAGGAAAACTGAAAGTAAGCTAACAAATGATATCAATGAAAGCTCAAATTAGCTACCAATTGAGCGTCGAAGCTAAATGAGTAAAACAAATGTTCATGTCATAATTATCGCACCAAATACTCTTAATTCAATGAAACCAAGCAATCGCAAATAATTTCAAGGATTCAACTATTAGACCAATTTAAAACTATATTAATTCACGCAATCAAATTACCAAAACCAAAATGACAAGATTACCCTTCTACGAAGATGCTCTTCTGGAATCCCAGAGATCATGCCAACCTCGCCGGGCTTGACCTCAACCAAGGCGTCCGATGCGTAGTACCCCCGAGACCCAGAAAGCGCTAGTGCTAGGTCTAGGGCTTTTCTGCGGAGAGAAGTAGCCATTTCCTCGAGGGTTTGGTTTTTTGAAACAGGATAATCTGAAATTCCAATTGCGATGATGCGGCAGTTGAGTGGATTGAAACGAGGAGGCTTTGAGTATGATGTGGTTTTTAAATAAATGCCGGGAAAATACTCGAAGTTTCGCGCTTTGGCCAGGTGGTTATATCTCGCTTTGTTGCGTTTTGTAACGGACAACTTAATTCAGCCGTTGATCTAACTAACGGTTCTACTTTTCATCTAGTGCCAAATGGTGCTCAGAAGATTTACGTTAGGGTTCACTTTTATTATGCTTCGGTTAAATGTTTTTGTTTTTTTTTTTTTAAATGATTAAATATTTTTGTTGATCACAAGGATTGGGGATTTATTCGGATTTTTTTAAAAACAAAATCATAAATTATTAATTGTAATTACTTAAATTTTAAGACTTAATTAATTAAAAATAAACTTTGAACGTATTAAATTAAATGATAAGAAATTAAATGATAATTCTTATATTGAGTTTAAATATGCACTTTCTTTGCATACCCCTCTCTCTCCCGTTATCTTCTTTTAACTCTTTTCATAATTGTAAATCGTTTTTTTAAGGGAAATTGACATGGTTACATGATCTATTAATGAGTTTTTTTTTAAATTATAAAAGATTAATTTTAAAAAAATGGTAAATTTAAAAATCAATGTTAAATTGTATAGCATAATTTTAAAATTATCATTCTTATAACTATCCATTTTTTAAACCACACTCCCTTTTTATGTGGGTTAATCAACAAAATAGGGGCGTAACAAGATGTAGACAAGAGTAAAATTGAGATTCTAGTGGCTTGTAATCTTAATTATGTACGAATTTGATCTTCTAATATTAAATTGGTATGGATTTCCAAGATTGAATTTTCTTATTTTATCTACTTGTTGTTTGCAATTGTTAATTCTTTTTTTCTTAAATGTGTATTGTTGATTGGATATGAAGATATTGAATATGTGTAGCTAGTAATTAATCGTGAACAATGTCTTGACAATCAGTTGACAAAGTGTCTTTAAGTTTTTTTTTTTTTTGAATTTTTTGATTTTTTTCAATTTGTTATCCACTAATTATCGACCTTTATGTTTCTAATTTAAATCATATTAAGTTGATAGTAAGTCAACAACATTCGGACAATAAATCTATGAATAAACTGCAAATAATCTAGAGACTGCAACCGTTAAAACGTCAATACATAATAAATATGAATGTCTAAGTATCAACTTGTTATCTATTGACACATATTAAATTGACAACATTTTGTCGATAGTGGATACAAATTCGTCATATTTTTTGTGTCAATATATTGTCAATTTGTTGTTAACTTTTTGTCAGCTATTTATTACTTCTTTGCTAATTTTGTGGTTGATAATTCAATTGTCTACTCGATGTCAACCTTTTATATACAAAAATCTCGCATTCAAGGAAATAAAATTAGAATTTATAACATATAAAGTACTAATTTTCCAAACTAGTAAATTAAGAAAAGTAGTATAATCAAGTGGGATATATGTGTCTTTTGGCCAATTATATGACACTGTGCAATCTATCTAAGAAAACTCGATATCTATGGCATAATATGCGGTTTAAATATATATATATTCCTTTATCTAGTTTGACAAATCTCGTGGTGTTCTGATTTCTATTTGCTTGTCTGTCAAGAAATCTTTAATTTGGAGTGTATATTTATGTTGGATACTCCTTTCAAGGTCTAAAAAATAACCAATGAAATGTGTTTGTGGACCGATAGTTGAGATTTTTTTGGGTCCGACTATGAGGTATCCTGGACATTTCAAACTAATTCCTCTTCGAACCGAATTTTAATATAACTACATGCACAGGACTCGAATTCGAAATATCTGGTTGAACTAAAACAACCCAACGCCAATTGATGGCCTCGGTGGTCGATAGTTGACATTTTGTTTAAGCTCTTCTTACACATAATAAAAGGAATAATAATTGTAATTAAAATTATACACATCTTCTTACACATGATAAAAAAAACTAATTATATAAATAAGTCGTAAATTATAAAATATTTAAAAGATAATATTAAAGAAAATATCTTTAATATTTTTCTTTTTTTTTATTATTTTACTCAAATATTCTTTATATATTTAGTTTTTTATTATAATTAATATAACTAATTAATCAATAATATTTAATAAATGATAAAACAAAAAATATAAATATAATTAAAACAAATGAATTTTTATTTTTTTATATGAAGTGGGAGAGATTGAGTAGTAAAGAGAAGACTTATTTATGCGTGTTTATTCAAGAAAAAAAAATTGGTTTAATCCCAACTGAATTTTTTTTTTCGGTTATTCAATTTTTTTTCAAGAGCAATTGCAAAATACACGGAAAAAAAAATAGAATATCTTTTAATCCTGAAAATATTCTAAGCTCTGAAAGTATTTGGTGTAACTCTGAAATTAAGCGTATTGTCGGAAGTAACAGTGCAATAAAGTGGGCCGTTGAGAAAGGAGTTGGGTTAAGAAATTGGGTTGATGAAATTCCGTAAAACGGAGACGAACTTGTTTTGTGTGAGAAGAGAATAATTCCGTCCTCCCCAGAATAATCTTCCTTGTTTCTTACAATATAAAAGCTCATTTACCATTTGAACCCCTCAAATCCAATCTATCGATCTCCGTGAATTCGTTCGCCATGGAACCCTCGTTTTGCGACTTCCCTGAAGATGTCCAGCTAGCCATTTTGTCCTTCCTTACGCCGGCAGACATCGCCAACTTCTCCTGCACATCGAAACGCTTCGTTTCTCTCTCAAAAGCCGACTCTAAGCTCTGGTTCACAATCTGCGATCGAAAATGGGGCTCCAAGACCCATGTCAACAAATGGGGAAAGGGTCAAATCTCTTATAAACTCCTCTACAAAACTCTCTCTAAGTGGGACCACTTAATCGGATTCTGGCGCCGGATTGGCCCCAATAACAACAATAAACTACATCAGGTACCGCCTTCTTTGATCTTCTTTGAGTGGGGCCCTACTTTTTTGAACGGTTCGCGTGTTTCTCCGTGCCAAGATGGGAGCTTTAAGGTTGTAAAAACTCCGTTTCTTTACATGAGTGTGAACCAAGATGGGCAAATTGTGAGTCATGTGAATTTGGATGGGCAAAATGGGGAATTGGTTAATGTGAGTGTTGATTTTATTGGGGATACGCATTTTAGCGTGGAGGAAAGAGCAGGGAGAAGTGGGAGTGAGGAGGAGGGTGGGGATATGGTGGAGATGTATCAGTATTATGCGAATAAGACGAGTCCAGGCGCCGCAGAGAGGGCCTGGAGGAGGCAGAGGAGGAGGGAGAAGGAGAGGCAAGGGAGGGTAAAGTGGGAGACTGAGCATTTTCTCAAGATTCTTGATTCTCATCCCACACTGGCTCGCCCTTTGCAGGGACTCTGGAAGGTTTGTCATCTTGTTTTTGTTCTTGTTTCCGAAAGATTGCTGGATGTTGTTGTTGTTGATAGATTGATCTTTCATATTTTATTTTCTTAGCTGAATTGATCAGCAGTAATGTTTCATTTCCCTGCTTCATCATTTTGTTTCGAGTTTTGGCAATGTGTTTGTGTATGCCTCGTTTCATCATACTTCTCTGCTTATGATTGCGTTCTGAAATGTGTTTGATGAGCATTGAAGTAATTGCACAGTCATGAATGAGGTTGGTTAGATCGGTTAGTTATGGTCTTATGGATTTGGGGAATTGCTTGAACAGAAAGATTGAGATTTGTGCCACTAGAGGCATTTAATCTGTTTGAAACTTTTGTTTCTTTGTGGAAGATGATTGATGAGGGAGAATAAAAAGCCTTTTGGTTCATGCTCTCTCCTGCTTGTTGTTGCAGGGACTTCGTGATGAAATGAAGCTGGAGTTTTTTCTTGTGGCATATGATGGAGTTGGTATCTCCTGCCGGAGGGTAGGGGACTTGTCTGAACGGCTTTCTAGTTGTACGCCCGTGTTTTGGACATCACATCCTACATTTATTGAGTATCCATTCTCACCAGATGAAAAGTATCTATATGATAGTCGAATGCATATTCGACCTCCCGCTGAAGCGAACAATGTAACTGGAAACTGCCCTCTAATAGATGATGAGGTGGTGACTCGCAGTATGTCCATAAACTCAAGTTATGATTTAGTAATTCCAGGCTTGGCAGAAACTTCTGCAAATCCATGGCGAGTCGAGGGAAGGATATGGCAGTATAAGAACGGAACGTTTGGATTTGGGTTTCTTCGGGACAATTTTATAATAGATCTGAATCATATTTCCAGAGATGGTTGTCTACTTGATACCATGGAGGTTAATAACGATTCTAGTGATTGATTTCATTGTGTTCTTTGTACATAGAATATCAATAGTGGTGGGTCAAAAAAACAACATAGAATTTCATTAGTTGAATGCCATGATGATCGATGGCACCCTGTACATTTTTAATGTGGAAACAACTATTTGATTTGTTCACGATTCTCCAGTACTTGTGCTCGGTTTTCCACTGTCATGTGCATATGTACAAGATTTTAGATATGGTGAATCTTGATCATCAGATATGGTAAATTTGCATCTGTCATCTAGGCATTGTTGAATGATTTTCTTCTGCTAAATGGATGTTATTTTAAACTTCTTTTTTGTTTTCTGAGAGGGCAAGCAGAAAACATTGATCATAAACAATGAAGTGTGTTCTTGATTGCATCTGCTACTTCAGGGTAAGTATATAATAAACAATGGTGTCTTCTCATCTTATTTGAGTATCTATGCAAGTATATAATAAAACCAAATTGACAAACAAATGCCCACACGCATACATTTAATGTCAGAACTTTCCACCTCGTAAGAACAAATCAACATTTGGACTGTTGGGGAACTGTAAATCATAATATCAGGGGTGACTGCAAGAAAAAAACAGGAAAGGAGAATAAATCCTCATGCAGATTATGACTCGGCAGCAGCGACTTCTGTCCCGTTTGGATTCTCATTCATGGATTGCTTCTCACCACCACCTTCAAGCTGGCTTAGGTTGCCCTTCTCCTTGATGAGTTGATTATGGTGGTGTTTGCAGTAAAGTCGACCCTCATGTGCAATGTAGTTGGAAGGGCTAATTGTGCATCCTCCATGGATGCATTTGAAGCAGCTTCTGTGATAAGGAGTTCCATTCACAGTAACCTTTTCGACAAAGAAAATGCTGTTAGTCTCGAACTTTGAATCCTGGAAACATAAGATGAATAAATCAAGTGATAAACTGTTCATACTTACCCTCTCAGTTGGATATACAGTGTTCTTGCAGCCGACACATTTGTCTCTGGTTCCAGCAAACATGCTTGAAACTTTAGTTGCAGCAGGTTTCTAGAAAAACAAGTTTGAAGTAAGATTAATGAAAAAGAAGTTTGTGTCTCTACTACAAGTCATGTGATGATTCTGTTTCAGGAATTTACCTCCCCATCAGGTTTCTCTGGTTTTACGATTTTCGGTGTTCCTGTGAAGAAAATAAGGGATTGCATACTAAATCAGATTCATTTTCGAGGTAAATGTTGAAGTAGAAACATTTCAGACATGGAATATTATTGTTACCCTCAAAGCTTTTGTCAAGACTGCCAGTTCTTTTGAAAAGTTGATCAAAGTGAGGCCTGCAATAAAGTACTCCTTCAAAGGAATTGTAGTTGCTCAGCTACAATAAATCAGTTTATCTTCCATTAGTACCTCTTGATGCTGAATCTGAAGATCGACTTAAACCAAAAGAGGCACTAAAGCAGTATCTCAAATAAACAAGAACGGCTGAAAGAATCAAAATCTAGAACAATCAAGGATTCATGTTCATAAATCCACTCACTAAACCGGTTCTTCCATTAGTACAACATTGATAATGTGAGAATACATTGAATCTTACCTTGAGAGTTCCTCTGCAGTGGTGGCATCTGAAACAAGCTTTGTGATAGACACGGTTATCAGCAGTTAACTTGTCGACAAGATAGACTGTTTTGTCACAGGCCATGCATTTCTGGGTTGTTCCTGCAAATGCTGCCATATCCGAAGTTTCCAACACTAGCAAATGCAAAATAAAAAAAAAGTATGTAAATGTGTGTGGTCTTCTTCCTGTGTGTGGGTTGTTTGTGTTAGAATGAGGAAGTAGAGATAAGGGGGGAGGAGATAATAGAGAAATGTGGGTTGCAGTAGATTGCGGAGACCAAAAGCAGACTTGTATAATTGATGTTAGTGGTGGCAATTGGCAATCATTTTGCCCAACTTTCAAGCACCACCTAACTACCCTACCCTTGTCTTTTGATATTTCTTTTTTGTTTTTTTCCTTTTCATCTCATAAACACTTAAATTTATTACACAAGTAAAGTCCACTAATGTCATCAAAATCGAATCGGTGATCGTATAAAAAAAAACGTATGATTAGTTAAACTGATTGATTTGTCCATTTTTCACTAGTTCACTTATAATATGGTCTGAATGATAAAATTAAATCGAATCAGTGACGTAATTTATCGTTCCAATTGATCAATTTACATCAATTTTAATAACATTGAACTTGACATGGTAAATCTGGAAGAGGTTTAAATGATTAAAAAAGGTTACTTTAAGGTAAAATGTCTATGTCTGGAAGCAACTTTGATGAGTGAATTGTATCGTTTAAGTTGAAAAATGATTATCAATTATATTCGGTGATGGCAAGGAAATGATGAAGGCCGGTGCTAATGGGAGCCGACTTAGTTGTCCTTGATTAGGAATGATAATTGAGTGTAATTTGTGGAGAATCTGTTTTCCGAATGTTCTCGGTTAAAAAAATTTGGGACGGGACAGGAATTGTATCTTCTCTGTCCCTAGGGAATCCCAATCTCATCCTCGTCGGATTCTCCATCGGGTTTCCTGTCTCCGCCTGAAAATACCTACTCTCAAACCCGTTACTCTATTATTAAGATAATTATGCAAAATACATAGTAATGTGTTTGTATTTCTGAAAATGTCATGTTAAATTTGTTCATTTCTGTTAATGTCAATTTAAGTTTTGAAATTATGAAAATGCGAGATTTGATAATTTCAATTTTTAAAATGTCAGTTTTTATTCTCTCTCGATATATGAACAATAACGAACAACAATGAACATCAAACATATGTTTTTTATTTATCGTGCGTTTGAATCTCCTAATTTTTTACAAGTAGTTAGTTTTCCTATTTGAATTGTATAT
>CANYCX014075225.1:0-29144 GCA_948193385.1 Breynia disticha f. nivosa
TATATATATATATATATATATACCCATTTTGATGGATTGTATGAGCATTTGGGTTTTGAGTTGTAAACATACACGTTTTATGATATTTTCATATATTTGAAACTTTTATGTCTTATGATTCAGTCACCCAAAGCATTGCATATTTGTAAATTAAATGTGCATAAATGAATTTCCTTTTATTGTATTAATTTTGAAATTGCTATTTCAAAAACAAATGATTTTCGAGTTCGGGTGCCATTCGAGAACTATGTGTATGTGAAAGTGAATGGTAGTCAAATTTAGGGGTCACAGAATGGATGTTCCCTTTAGGATAAGTTTGAGTGATGCATTATATATGCTTGTGGATTGGTAAAAAGGAAGAGATAATTTTGAGATGCGGAAATGCTATAATTAGTGTTTCAAAAGTGTATGATATTTTAGATACTGCAACTGATATTATTGCTGGTATGAGATACAATAATGATGTTCGGTGAATTATGGCTGAGTGGAGAATTTAGGGAGTGAAATCATGCGTGGATAAATACACATGCTTTCAAAATTCCAAAATAGCTGGGAGCCTGACCTTCAGTATCGCACCACTAGCCTCGCCGATCACGTAGTCCCGTCCCTGATACCTATCACTCTACACAGAATCAAGCAAAACACAGGTGAGTATTTATTAAATACTCAGTAAGGTTGTCCCTCAGTGTCATACCAATCCATATAGGGCATACCATGCATACAATTAACCAATAACCATACAAGACTATTCATTCACAGAATAACACTCATTTCTTATTTAAACTGCAAACCATTCATAACTCATACATCATGCTCATCTCATAACCAAATCATACGCATTCATTTTCCGTGCAAATCAACAACATGTATGCAAAATGAATGCAAGTGCAATGCCAATACATTTTCCACACATATGCACCCCGGGGTCTGAAAATCATCGGGTCTAGCCCGACATCAAATCATCGGGACTAGCCCAGAATCAAGTCACATTTGGGCTAATCCCCCATTTTCTCACAATCGGGCTAATCTCTTATTAGATCACATTCATCGGGCCTTGGCCAGCATCGAGCTCTCGCTCGGCATAAACATAACATCAAGAGTCAAGCTCTTGTGTTCTCAAACATTTGGGCTAATCCCCCATTTTTTTCAAATACGAGCCTTATGCTAACTTTTCTCAATGCATGAACATACACGTGCTCATGCCAACACAATGATCATATGTATGAATGCAACTTCATGCAATTCATCTCATTTCTCTCAAAAACATATGCACATGAATGTTCCACAACAATATCTCAATTCACAACATTGTTCACAACGGCAAACTCGTGGCATCTTTCAACATATACCGAATGAAATTTCAAAGAGTTTTTTCAATAATCAACAAGAACTTCCATATCATGCATATGACAAATAATATGATTCACCACATCATTCTTATTTATACAGTCACACATAACATATACGACCAACTCGGCCCAAGCCAACATCAAATCATACGAAACGCGCATAACATACATTAGCAAGTTCAAACATTGCCATAAACTATTGTTCTTCTCTTTATACTATTTTCCCACGTAAATCACATACATAAATCATACAAGATCATATGTTTGTATTCATTCCATTCACAATGGACCATTTATATAGCCCTTCAATTTATAGCATACTATTCCTTAAACATTCAAAAACAATAGACCAAACCATATCAGTTACACCTCTTAGCTATGCAATTTTAAGCAATCAGACCAGAGGAAACGACCAAGGGGAACGACCATGGTGGCCGTTATGGGCCCTGCCAACACAAAACATAGGGGAAACGGCCATGGGGAATGGCCAGTCTGCTGTTTGCACCTGTAGAAACAGAACACAAAGCATTTTACACTCAACCATGCCAACTATTTTCCATACACATTAGGCCATATTTTTCTAGCAATTATGCAATCCATTTTAACACAAACACATGCCATCTTAAAGAGTTATGTCTCCATACACAAATCTAAGCAATACAATCAACTCATTTACACCACTCAACCAATTTACAATCATTCATTTCCAAGCACATACTCAAGGTTTCATACGCTTACTCTCTCAACATCCTTATTAAATCAACATCCATCATTCACATATGCAACAAGAACAATTAGTACATCCTTTCCACACTTTCCATAATTGCAATTACAAGTATACTTATTTTCTTTTCAACAATTTCTCAACATCTCTAAATGCAACTATATCACCATTCGAAACATCAACATACCAAATTCATTTAGACATATCACAACAACATTCCCTATTTTATATGACAACCAAAATCCATAACCAAACCACTACATATTATTTAATCATAAGCAATCATTCCAAGCATCTCGCATCGGAAACACTAATAATTCACAATACCACATAACACTTGACAAGGTTTTATTACCAAGAACAAAACCATACAAACCACACTTTACTCTTTTATGTCAACAATTCCAACAACTCATTATAGGCCATCATATAATCAAATTATTACAAGAACGTATCTGTAACTACTATAAGTAAGTGTTATAGAGCACTTACCTCGAAATCTGCACAACCAGTCTAGGCTCAACCTCGATCCGACGTCTCGAACACTATCCCCTATACATACCAAACCACATTATACTAATTAAACCTGATTCCAACAGATTTTCATGCTAAATTCTCAGATTCCCCACAAAACGCTTAATTTCTTAACTCTAAAATCACCCAAAACCCAATCATTCTTACCAAATCACATCTAAATCATAATCCCACAAGAATCCCTACTAAATCGCATCAAACCTTACACAAATTCATAAATTTTCACTAAAATTTTTGGAATGAAATTAGCATACCTCACTAGAAACTTGTAAAAAATGTTAGGGTTCGTGTAGGTTCTGTTTCCTTAGCACCATGCAAGAGTTTTTATGTGTGGAAGGTAAGATTTGGTGTTTGGAAGTGTTGGAATGGTGGTCTTAGGGTTTTGGGACGAAAGAAAATTGGGTCGGGTAAGAGGATATGCTTTCTCTCTCTTTAAAAATGAAACTCACATGTTAGGCTGCCCAAATGGTTTAGAACGGCCATGGGAAACAGCTTCCAGGTCATTTCCTACTCGTTCCCAGCCACAACTTGTTCTTTTTTCACTTTTCAACTTTTTGACATATATATCTCTTATACGTACATACTTACCATTCATAATAAACATTATTCCACCTGAATTTGGATATTTTCTAACATCAATTACATGAATTAACTATTTTTCCATCACACATTATTTCGACTAAAATTGGACGAATTTTCGTGGCGTTATAACAGTGGCAAAAGAAACTAACATAGATGAGCCAAGGTCATACAAGGAGGCAGTGAAAAGTAAAGATAAAATGAAATGGGAGAAATCAATAGAGGAGGTAATGGCCTCATTGAAGAAGAATCATACTTGGGTACTTATGCCATTACTTAATAATGAGCAAAGTCAGTTGATTGTAGATGGCTTTTCAAGATCAAGAATGACATTTCAGAGAATGAACTTCCAAAATACAAATCTAGGTTGGTTGCAAAGGGCTTTTTATAGAAAGAAGGGATAGACTACAATGAAGTGTTCTCTCCTATGGTGAAGCATAAGTCTATTCGAGTACTTCTGGCTAGGTTGAGTCATTATGACTTGGAGCTTGAATAGCTTGATGTTAAAACTCCATTCCTTTATGGAAATCTCAAGGAATATATCTATATGAGGTAACCGGATGACTTTATGGATTCTAAAAATCCTAATCATGTGTTCTTATTGAAGAAGTCCTTCTATGGGTTAAAGCAATCTCCTAGACAGTGGTATAAGAGGTTTGATTCATATATGACATCTCATGGTTTTATCAAGAATCAGTTTGATAACTATGTTTACTTGAGGACATTATAAGATGATTCAATTATATATTTACTGTTATATGTGGATGATATCTTGATTGCAGCTAAGAACAAGGTTGATATTAACAAATTGGAAAAGCTATTGAGTAATGAGTTTTAGATGAAAGATTTGGGCGCAGCTAGGAAAATATTGGGAATAGAGATATTGAGAGATCATGGTGCAGGGATGTTGTGTATGTCATAGAAGAAATATGTTGAGAAGTTGCTACAAACTTTCAACATGCATCAGAGTAAATCGGTGAGTACTCCATTAACCTAACATTTTAAGTTTGATAGTACATTGCCTGAAACAAATAATCAGGTAGAGTACATGCAAAGAGTGTCTTATGCTAGTGTCGTTGGGAGTTTAATGTATGTTATGATTTGTACTAGGCTAGATATTGATCATGTTGTGAGTGTTGTAAGCAGGTTTATGAGTAATCTGGGAAAGACTCACTGGGAAGCTGTCAAGTGTATAATGCGATACTTGAAGGGACTAATTAGTGTGTGCTTAATGTATGGAAGAAATAATGTATCTGATGGATTGTTTAGTTACATAGACTCGGACCATGGAGGAGATTTCATAGAGGAAGGTCATTGACCCATTAGATCTTTACTTTGTTTGGATGCGTGATTAGTTGGAGGGCATCGTTACAACCAACAATGGCTTGTCGACAACAGAAATAGAGTACGTATCATTAATAAAGGGAATAAAAGAAGGTATGTGGTTAAATAGTTTTCTGAGCAGTTTAGGTTTGAGTTTGCCTAAGCCTTATATCTATTGTGATAGTTAGAGTGCATTGTGTTTAGCAAAGAATCCTATGTACCATGAGAGGACAAAATATATAAATATTAGATTGCATTTTATCAGAAATGTGATTGATGATAATGTGTTCTTCATTGAGAAGTTAGCCACGACTTACAATCCTACAGATATGTTAACTAAGTCGCTAACCACTAAGAGTTCAAACATAGCTTGGACATGGTGAATATTCGCAAAGCTTGAGCTTGAGGCCCTTAAGGGGCATGACAGGGAGATGGGTTGAAAAACTTTGTTGTTTGTGTTGATTAAATGAAGAAAATGAATTAAAGGTGAAGAATTGTTGAGTTGTATCAATTTTCTCTTTTTGGTATTTGAAGTCTATTTGGAGTGTACAGGTTTAGGATTTTGATACTGAGGGCAAAATAGATTTTTTGCTAGTTGTTAAGTGTAAACCTATAAATAGATGTCTTATTCTCTTTATTGTAACTTTTTGGCTAAAACATCAATAAAGAGTACTCTCTTTCTGTCCGTGGAGTAGATCACATTGATCGAACCACGTAAATTTTGTATCTTTGTTTTTTATTCTCAAATCTAATTCTACAATTCTATTGTTTAATTTTCTAACAAATATATAATTTATAAAATAGTATTTTAGTAAAAAAAAGAAAATATACGTAAATATTTTTACATAATAAATCATAAAATATGGTAAATGGCATAATTTTCCACTGCAATATTGATTTAAAATTTTTCTTCTTACAATTTTTTTATTAAAAAATTTCACTTCTTGTCTACACATGTATGTACAAATTCATAAAGTAGTGTAATCAACAACGAGACAGAACTTGTTTCAAAAAAACAACGAGACAGAACTTCTAATCATCTAAAACTTCTACCAAAACATAAATAATAAAGGTTGTTTACACTTATACCTTAGCTATAATTTTTAATTACAAACTAAAAGAAATTTAAAAATTTCGATATTATAGTTTTTTTAATTACATTTCATACAGTCTATTTCTCTTTCAATCTATTTATCTATTTTAATTAATGACTTATTCTAATTCACAGCTTATTACGAAGCCAACATTCACTACATGGGAAGAATAACAAATAATTTCAATTCATTGCAATTTAGAATAACTTTGTCATAAGCTGAATCAAATTTTAGCATAAACTCTTTACTTTTTTTTCATATTTTTGAAAGACAATTGTTTAACCAATTAATTAAATGTTGATAAATGATAAGCCATGTAAAATTAAGTGTTAATTTTATTACTAAATATTTATGGTCTACTCTTAATTTATATATTCAAGTTTATAAACAATATTTAATATATAATTATTAATTTCTTAGAAATATATATAATTATTTTCTTACAAATAAAAAAGTTACTAACTGATTTTTCAACTATTTTTAAGTGGTATATAAACTTTACACAATGCTAAATTTTACAAAATTTATAATAAATATAAAAATTTAGTATATCAACTTAGAAGTTTATAATAAACTTAAATACATAAAAAAATAGATATAAATTTGCATAGAAAATTATTTATACATATGTAAGATTTATATAATTTTATATAAAGTTTATATTACAGATAAACATACAAAAAATTAACTTTGTATGAAATGTAATTAATAAAAAAGAAAAAAAGTATGAAATGTCATAAAAAATACTTATATGTAAATATTTTTAAAGCAACAAATTTTTGTAAAATAAAATAATAAAAAGTAATATAGAGTGTAATTAATCCGATAAATAACTCGATCTGGATTGGACAAAACTGAGGTTGTTTGTTCAGACTGTCTCATTAAGACACCGTATTTTTTTCTTAATGTAAAATAATGGGTTAAGGGAATATTCTTCATGATTTAAAGGTTGAAATGAAACAAAACTGTTGTCACTTTAATTAAAAGCATCTAATTAATTGGGATCTCTCCAAAGTACTATTGTTTTCCTTATTGAAGTGAATACAAATAAACATGGACCCGCATTCATGTATTAGCCAACCCTTATATGATGACAATTTTACACGTATGCATTCCCCTAAAATTCCTTTCTATGAACTTCCATTCACTTACTATACGAAATGTGTCTTATAGTGTCAAAGGTATTCCACCAATCAAGATTCCTACATATATCTACTTCTATCTATTCACACTCATAGGGATCGTAGAAAAAATACTTTACCCATATGACTTTGTTGGATCGAATCTGAATGGGACGGATTTTTGAACGTTTGACTATAAACATGATGGGACGATGAATAACTCAAATTAAAATGACGGAAATAAATTGGGGTTGATATTTAATTTCTTGCTCTATTCCCCGACTCATACCTGACTCACTATATAAAAATATATAAATAATATAATATATATTATTTAATATAAAAGTCTTATATATTTTTTAGATTTTTATTATAAAAAATACAATCTAACCAACAATAATTTTTTCTTTAATTAGATATTGTTTATATTACTAAATACATATTTTAAATTATAATAGCAAAAGAAATATATATTTTATGAATAGGAAAAAATATATCTATAAAAGAAGGGTGAGATAAGGGCAAATTTTATATCCTTTTAGTGGATGAAGGACAGGATATTAATTTTATAATCCAATAAATTTCGAATAAAAATAAGACATAAAAAATATTATAGAATCGAAATAAAAAAGTCATAGGCCGATCCGAGCTGTCCCATGTCCAATCCTGCACACCCACTAAGTCCAACTCTCCCCTATAAATATGGTCCATGAACTTTCATGTCTCACATCTTACAAGTTTATAAGTACAAGAACTGATACTATATATTTCAGTACCTTTCTCGATTTCTTCTATGGCTAATTCACTAGCGTACCCTACTTGTGGCCGTCGTCATGCCCTGCAATCAAACACGATGTTCTCCAACTCTTCCAATGGCAGAAGAGAAAGGTTGGGCTTCGGCAGGTATGTTTCTGCAAGAAACATCCATCAAACCAGAGACGTAAAGTTGGTAACAAGAGTTTCTACAACAGAAGCACCATCAATCATTCCTTCTTCGCCGGAGAAAGAAATTGGTCAGAAGAATCATGTTGCATGGACAAGTATTCGACAAGAGAGATGGGAAGGAGAGCTTAATGTGCAAGGGCAAATTCCATTGTGGCTGGTATGTTAAATATTATCCTAATGAAAAAATAAATAAATAATTTTAAAGAGGCACTAATTTGCTTTTGTGGTTGGTCCAGAGTTAAAGCTAATTTATATTCTCACAGTAAATATTATGCGCAAACAGGAATAATTTGTTTCAACTACCCACAAAAAAAGTAGAACTTACAAAAAAAAATGGAAAATTATAGAATTTATTAAAAAAAAGGTTAACGGTCTTGAAAGTAATTCTATTGACTAAGAAATTAATGTAATCTATTCTTTTACAGAAAATTGAATCATAAAAAAAAATAAATGATAAATAATACCATTGCAAATTGAATCAACATGAAACAAAAAGCTTTCATCAGCTCCTGTAGTTGAAGGAGGAGATTACCAAGTATATTCTTTAGTTTATTTAATTCCGAGACCAGTATAGTATGATATTCCAAGTTACTTGTATTAATATAAATAAAAAAAATAGTTAAATCGAATTCAGAACTTCCATTTGCAGGTTATCGGAATATTAAAAAGATTTTTCTACGAGTTGTACAAGACGCTCTTGTCTTTCAATTTTTGTATATTTCTTTTTAACCTAATCAATTCCCTCCTTTTAAATTACTACTAGAACATAAGAATACGTAATATTAAATTGTCATTGTCCTGGCGTAATCATCAACTATGTTTACATGAACAAATACAATAAGAATCCTTTGAATTGACTTGAACAGTTTTTCTTGTCTTTCAGTACAAACAAAATATACAAAAAAAAAATAGTTTTGATGGCTTAGTGGCAAACATGCCAAAATTTGTGGTTCAATATGAAAGAAGTTTTTTTTTTACTATTTTTTTACTAAAAGGAAGAAAAAAATAGTTTCTTATTTATCGATTTGATAATATATTTTCTTTATGAGCAACATGAGAGTGTGAGGATTGAAGAATGCCATCGCTCAAAAATTAAAAAACCATCCTTCCATTTCTCAACGAAATTCAAATGGTTTATCCGTCGTTGTAGTAATTTTTTTATTTACGTTTTTTTTTTGGAATGAAGCTTTACAAAAATAATTCAACAAATCAGACTTAAAATTCTATATCATATAACCTTGAAAATGAAGAAAAAAAAACATTATGTCAATATAAACGGCTGATTAATTATTACTGGCATTTTTTTTTGTGACAATATTAACTTTCTATGATTATTCCCATGCAGACAGGGACGTACCTTAGGAACGGTCCTGGTTTGTGGCATATAGACGACTACAACTTCCGTCACCTCTTCGACGGTTACGCCACCTTAGTGAAACTCTCCTTCGAAAACGGTCGTTTAATCGCCGGCCACCGTCAAATCGAGTCTGAAGCATATAAAGCAGCAAAGAAAAATAAAAGATTATGCTACCGGGAATTCTCTGAAGTACCAAAGCAAGAAAATTTCATGTCATACATCGGTGAACTAGCAAATCTATTCTCTGGAGCATCATTGACCGATAACGCGAATACGGGAGTCGTCAAGCTTGGTGATGGCCGTGTAGTTTGCTTGACTGAGACTCAGAAAGGGTCAATAATTGTTGATCCTAATACACTTGAAACTTTAGGGAAGTTTGAGTATTCGGACAATTTAGGAGGGCTTATACACTCTGCGCATCCAATAGTGACAGATAGTGAGTTTTTGACGCTGTTGCCAGATTTAATGAAGGCAGGTTATTTGGTGGTGAGAATGGAGGCAGGAAGTAATGAGAGGAAGGTGATTGGAAGGGTGGATTGCCGGGGCGGGCCAGCTGCAGGATGGGTGCACTCGTTTCCGGTGACGGAGCATTATGTGGTGGTGCCAGAGATGCCACTTAGGTATTGTGCTCAGAATTTGCTGAGAGCTGAACCAACTCCACTTTATAAGTTTGAGTGGCATCCTGAATCTAAAGGATTTATTCATGTAATGTGCAAAGCTAGCGGCAAAATTGTAAGTCCCTCTTTCTGTTAATTTCCAATTTTTGCTTTCCTATGGTTCATTTATTGTGTTTTATAATGATGATGGAATTAAATGCTGAAGGTGGCAAGTGTGGAGGTACCATTATTCGTGACATTCCACTTCATAAATGCTTATGAGGAGAGAGATGAAGAAGGAAGAGTGAGCGCCATCATGGCTGATTGTTGTGAACATAGTGCAGACACCACCATCTTAGACAAGCTTCGCCTACAAAACCTTCGAGCGTTCATGGGATCAGATGTCTTACCTGATGCAAGGTGTTCTCATTTTCTCATTTTATTATTCACTTTATTATCCTATACAATAAATACATACAATACAACATAACATATTGCATATGAAACAAAATGATAGATCAGTTTGTGTGCTTAAATTCTATGGAATATTCTTTCTTTTGTCTTCTTTAATTCGCTTCTTGAATAATGTTCGTTCTTTTCAATTAAATTTATCCTAGCAATTCAGGAGCCAAAGTGTAAGATGTGACAATTTTTTTTTATTTAGTTATTTGAACTTTATATATTTGTCGTTAGAGAAGTGTTGAAAGCGTAGAGATGTTGAATAAAAAAATGAAAATGAAACAGGGTAGGGAGATTCAAAATACCATTGGATGGGAATCCATATGGAGAGTTGGAGGCAGCGTTGGATCCAGAGGAGCATGGAAGAGGCATGGACATGTGCAGCATAAACCCTTCCTATCTGGGCAAAACCTACAGATATGCTTATGCATGTGGAGCCCGACGTCCTTGTAATTTCCCCAACACACTCACCAAGGTATATATATTCTATACGCTTCTTTAGAAAATATAGGATTTAGCATATATAATAACGAGAAGCACTCCTATTAATGTATGAAATTATTAGACACTCCACAAAATGCCTACTAGAAACTGTCATCCACTATTGTAGATGTACCAAGCACCATCCCATGAAATCCAAATGCTCTGTTTGTTTAATAGAAAATGAATTCTTTAGAAAAATATTTATTTATAGAAAATTAATTTTTAAATTTTATTTTTTAAAATTCAATTTTCTCTTGTTTGGCAATAACATAAAAATTGAAATGAAAAATATTTTTTATTTTTGTTTTGAGTAAAAATAAATATTTTTCGTAACACTTATTATTTAAAATTAAAAATATATTTTTATAGATAATATGTTAAAAACTAATTTTTATTTTTTAAATAATTAAGTTTTTATTTTCAACCATTCATATTTATTTGTTATACATATTAATAAATATTTTCATTAAATGAAAATTTATAAAAAATAAAAAAATAAAAATATTAACTAATATATAAAAGGATAAAGAAGAGTAGATGAGGAAAATGTACTTCCAAATTAAAAAGAGGAAAACAATTTTCTTAAAATAAAATTGTAGAAAAACTTTTTTTTCTGACTTTAAGTTATTTTCCTTTGACTATAAGCAGCAACCAAACATGAAAAAACAAGGAAATTGTTTTCCAGAAAAATCATTTCCTAACAGAGGCTAAATTTTCATTTCTTCGTCCGGTTTTGAGATTCTGATGTGTACTAGTCATCACTTGATGTGTGTATGCAGATTGATTTGTTTGAAAAGAAGGCCAAGAATTGGCACGAAGAGGGCGCAATTCCATCGGAGCCATTTTTTGTGGCACGCCCTGGTGCTACGGAAGAAGATGATGGTGAGCCTATTTTATTTCTGAAAAGTATTCGTAATCGCTTGGTATACTAATTAAGTAACCGTTCTCTAAGAAATAAAGTGAAATGTTTGTCAGGGGTGGTAATTTCCATGATCAGTCAGGAAAATGGAGATGGATATGCACTGTTACTAGATGGAACTACATTTGAAGAGATTGCTAGAGCTCACTTCCCTTACGGTCTACCTTATGGGTTACATGGATGCTGGGTTCCAAAGCAATAAAGGGCACATCAAACACCAAATTCTTAATGTGAAATCGTAGAGAGGGTTAGTGTCACCGCTGTGCCTGAACTTCTGTAAGGGTAGGGATATGCAGTCAGCAAAGGGAGTGTTATTATTGTGTTGAATGTAGTGTGATCAACTTGTAATATATGTGTTCCCAAATGATGTTCTAGTCATGATGTAGTACTGAATCAATGTTATATGTTATCTCCCTTCGTTTGTGTGAATCTTTTTTTCTTTTTTGACAAGTCTCGTTTGTGCGAATCGTCAATATTTTTTATAAATATGGAAGCAGAACATCTATTAAACTCAAATTATTTCACAAAATGAAATTATGCAAATTGTGGCCGCTATGCAACAGATCAGTATCCTTGAATCGTGTAGCCACACTGCAGAGTCACGTACGGTCAAATCAACTCAACAATTCATATCTCCATAAGGCCATTCTTCAGAGCATGTATCCACTTCTTTTTAGCTAGAACATGTATCCACTCGATCAACATAAGTAGCTCTTCGTATCTCCCCTGCTATATTAATCGGCATACTACCTTTTCCTTATGGGAAACTGCAGATAATTAAAGCTTACCATCTTACCAGCATGCCTGCTACAAAAATAGCCGCCAATAACAGTAACAGAAGTAAGTACAGACAGATGAAGTTAAGAGTAACGAAAGTAATTAGACAGATGAAGTAAACTATGAATCCAGATTACCTCCGTTTGCAGCCACTGACTCTCGGCCGCATTTCAGAATTAAAGAGTCGGATAGGAACCAATACATTGACAGACAAATATTCTGGAAATGCGAAAGAGAATTTTTATTGATAGCAAAATAGTACACGCCTAACAGTTGTTATAAGGAACTGCAACACTCCCAAATCTCACAAGATACTTCTTCCGTCCCATTTTTTGTGACAACTTTTTTTGAAGTTAAATTTTGCAAAAACATTTATTACACTACAATTTCTTTATTTACCCCTTATAAATAAATTCTGTTAGTGGAATGTGAAAAAGATGATTGGTTAATTATTATTAATGAGTGTTGATTTAAAATTTGAATAAGGACATTTTAAGAAAAAAACTAGGTAAAAATATGTTTTGTCTCACATAAAATGAGACATCCAAATGGTCATTTTGTGTCACATAAAGTGAGACAGAGAGAGTAGTTAATAATGAGAGAAGCACTCCATAATTGAGAAAGAAAAACGAAGTTGCAGCTTTAAAGACAAGGAAGAATATGAGAAATATGCCTTTGAATTGTAGATTTTGAACAAGTCAAGATGTTTAATTTTGAAGAACAAGTCTTTAGTTAGTGGTTCCTTTTATTTCTCAATTTTCTATTTTGAAATACGTCTACATAAGCAAGTTCATGTAATAAATAAAACAGCTTCACTCTTTGAGTCAATATTTTCTTCTCTACAGCTCTTTCTTTTCTTAAAAAACGAACAAAAAGTAAGTTTAGACTGCTACCTGAAAAAAAATTGGCTGCAACAGAAATTCATATTGTAATCAAGGCAGGAAAATTGTATACCTTGTGAATTAGGTTGTTCCTCTTCAATATGTACAACAGTAACGTTCCAAAAATTCGCGACTCGAGAAACCAAACAAAAACTTTGACGAGAAATCCAGCCATTCGTGGAGCTTCCAGAGCAAATGAAAAGTTAGCAGTTCAGATATTAAACATTAGGAAAATGAACAGAAGTCTACATGCGCACAGACACAACAAAGACTTTAAATAAACGTCTGTTATGCTTTGCAGTCAGAGATTCATCACTGGAATATGAATGAATATCCTCCTAAACTCTGATAACACCCGGCCAAGAACTCAGAAGTTCTAATTATGTCATCTGATAAATCCTCTGCTTTAGAAATTAGACATATTCTGTCATGTCAGGACTGCTTAAACCTGTTACCTCTTTATTCAAGGCAACTTCTGTACAGTAGTTTAAAAGTCTTCACAACTTAAATGCAATAAACAGGAAAAGAAAATGAGGAAACAAAACTGAGAGCAAATGAGGAAAAAGCCATAACTAGTGGAACTGAATTCATGATGGATAATTCCAAACCTTTAACATTGGCTTGTAGATAGAAATCATCTCCACTATCTGGACCAAGATCAACCTGTTCTACTGGCTTGTAAGTCACACCATCAGCCTTGAACAGTCCCATTGCGATGGTGTTTAGTGTTCAGAGAATACTGAACCAAGGAAGGATAAAGTGAGCTATAAAAACGTGAGAAATGTCACAGTGCAACTTCTAAGAAACCAAAGCTGCATAAAGAGACTACAAGAATCATTATTAAAAGGCTACTGGGCGGAGATGACAAAGGCATAGCTTTAGAAGATGATAAATATTGAACTGTTCTTTGATTAATGAGCAAGGCATATGAAAATGACACGAGAAGGGTCGTTTTCAAGGAAGTTTGGAATTGTGTATTGAGAAAATCAAAGATGATATCATTTGATAACTTAAGGTTTCAGCTCTTCTGTTTTTGGCAATTTATAACTACGACTTACATGAAACTTTGTCAGCGACGGATTCAAAAATTTTATAAAAAACGGAAATAGACGATTTAAAAATACAGTGAGAGACGATAAAAAGGACAACAGTACAGAAACAGAACACCACAGAAAGAGACAAAGCAAGAAGATCAGCCGCCCCAACTCCTCGAGTCAAGAGTTTTCTCATTTCTGTCAAATTTTCTAGCTGTGACCTTGAAAGTTGGTTCTTGTAGTCCCACATGGATGGTATTACAGTTTATTTCTCGATACGATGCTGCGTGAGTTAGGTCCAATTAAATGAAACAGGTTTAAGTCACCATTAATCTAACCACCATAGTTGTAAGAACCTACCAGGTTTTATAATTTAGTGGACTCAAGTCGCTCTTAGAACATCAACTTCACCTCTCATGAATTCCTCGTAGGCTTTAAGCTTGGATGTCCATACGAGTCAAGAATCATTACACCAATCATTATAATGCATTAAGTTCTGATGTGATTTGTTTATGTATTGTAGGGGACCCTTTGGTATAGTAAACTCCATACCTCTAGATCTCTGGAGTCTTCTTCACTGCAATTAATCTAACCATTCTTGATTTCTGAAAGATTAAATTAATGATAACTTTGTTGACACGTTTTTGGTTTAGACACTCAATGAAGTTGAGATAAACGTAATCACAACCACATTTTTGAAGATTAGAAATAGAATAATGGAGTAATTAATTATTTATGGAACAAGGAATTAATTATTTACCAGTTGCAAGTTTCCTGGGCAGGGAAGAAAATGTTGTACAAAAGTGAAAAATAAGAATTAAGAAAGAGGATTTTCGTCAAGGGTGGCTGCACCTGAGATAATCATGTTGATCTCAACTATATAAGAACCTAATAATTTAGAATTTTCTTAAGTAACTCTGACGGAAGTAATAGGAGGCGAAGAGTCAGCCTCCCTTTTTTCCGTTCTTCCTGTAGTATTTTCTCATGACGAACTACATCCTTTTGTAGTACCGTCCTCTCTTGGAAAGAGAGGCAAACAATTATGCTGTCACGTCTACTTTTTACATATATTGCAAATTTTAACTTAAATTTCGTCCCCTCTTACAAAAACTTCTGCATCTGTCACTGTTGCTACCTTTCCATGATTAGCTCAAGTGATTATGAGTGTCAACATTTGTTCGAGATTATGAATTCAACTCATGTTGTAACGACTGTTAACTAATTTCAAGTGATTCGGTCTTCAAGATGTCAATTCTAAGGAGCAAAGCTCGACTCCTTTTATGATAACAATACAAAAAAACTATTACTTGTCCAACAAGTGATACTTTCCTTTCAGGTGAGGAAAGCTTCTTGTCATATCTAGCTGAACAAACATGGCTTCTGCAAGCTACTGACTCTACTTGTGTTAATATCACTAAACAATCTAAAGCATGTATTCAGATAAATAGCACTGGAAGTGTAATGACAGTGTCGTTTAACAGAAGCGATGGATATCAACAAGATGAGCAATTCTGCAGTGGCTTAAACATGAATCTAATCTAAACAATAGGAAATACCTTAAGAGGCAAATCTCGTACCGGTCGCAAACTGCATAGTCAGAATTTTTTTGGCCAGACAGATTGTTCAGGCTCTCAAACATATCAGTGCTATAATTCCTGTGCAATTAATTACAACTATTGCAAGAAGTAATCTTTCATGGAAAGTATCTGAGACTTAACGTGATATGACCATCTTTTACAGGAGTAAAAGGCCTCTCCATGCTGAAGCTATAGCAGTTTATCATTCTAAAATTTGGGCTTGTTTCATGTCTTATTCCCATCATATTTTTTGAGAGACTCTGATACATAAAGCACTCTAAAACTTACAATGGTAAAGTTATCCCAATTACAAGTAAAAATTAGAAGCAATGAAGAATTATTGCTTCAAGAAATGAATGACCTCCTATGAACCTGAGAGTACCTTAGTAAGTGTGTTCTGTATTGATGCAACTGATTCTATTGCGGACTTGGTAAGCCAGCTGACACCCACTTTAAGCCTGTGCTCATCAGTTGGTAACCTAATTAAGTAGGCCAGTTTCCTTGCTGCAAACATCATAAAACATAGGCTGTTAAGAAGAACTAAAGCAAAGAGATAAAAGGATCAATACCATTGACTACAAAGTTATCAGTATGGCTGCCACTTGATACTAGCACTAGCCCAAGTAGCCAGGTGTTTAACGAACCTGAGGTCTAAAGTTTGACTCTTCTAGTAAACCAAAAAAGAAGAAAGCATTACCGGTATGACCAATTGGCCCCTCCAAAGTTAGCCCCTCGATGAAACTTGGTGACAAAGCAGCATCATTTCTACCCAGTGTCATCATTTCTCCAAGATTCTGAAACCTGGTAACCACAACGTAAAAAAACATTGTTCTTAACCACAAGACAAGGACGTTCTTTCTGTAAAGAAGACAAATTAAGCACGTAACAAAATTTGAATGAGTTAGAAGTCCCACCTAAATGGCAACAGAGGTCGACCATTGATTGCGGCCCACAGATTCCAACCAGTAAAATCGGCTTGCTGAAAAGCAACCTAATAGAAGCAGAGAAACGTATCTATTTTAACAAATGTCGGGCATCAATTAATTGACAAATGTGACAAAAATCATGCTCCACCCTTTGAAGGAATAGAACAGACCATCCAAAAAATTGACATAAAACAATACCTGTGCAGTAGCAGGAAGACGCCTTCCATGTGAGTCTGTCATTGCAGACGAATCACCAAGGGCGAATATTCGTGGATGACCCTTGACACGGAGTGTTTCATCTGTCTCTGCCTGTCCCCCCCCATTTAGTGGAAGCTGACGGGGTTCTACTTCTGGAAGAAGCGATTTAGCCCCAACTGTCCACAATACTAAATCCACTTCAATAGTTTGACCTTGTAATCCTTTTTTGGAAGGCTGAAGTTCCAATATATACTTTTCAGAAGCATGTTCTGCATTATTATCTTGCAAGTAACTTGATCTCTGGATAGAGCGCACGAAATAACCCAATAGAAGCTCAACTTTCCTGGATTGGAGAACCTAGAGCATCAAGAAAAATGACGTCAATATGCCTTTTGCTGGAAAAATAATTTAATGAAAAATATTCAGAAACACTAGGAAGATGATAGGCGCTGAAGATACTGGTGCAAAAGTTTATGTCCAAAGTGCCATTATATTTAGTGTTCCTAGTTGTCTACAAAGAAATGCCAAAATCAATTTTAACACGAGATAACAAGGACACCGTACATCAATCAATCACTTAGGAAGATACAAGATTCTAAAATTCCGTTAAGCACTCCTCATATTTCAAGTTGTTTGTAGGAAACTTCAGAAAAAAATAAGAAGCTTAACTAATTTCTGCTGTTCTTCTCATTCCAATTGTCCAACTGGTGAAACCTGATAAGTTCTTACCTTCCAATTTTTGTCCACTAACTACTCTTCATATCACAATCATAAAAATTTTCAAAAAGAAAGTGTCGTGTAGTAAAAGAGTGAAAATCTTACTTTAAGTGCAACTTCTCTATTGCCGGATGGAGCAGTTGGACAAATGGTAGTTTCAACATTAATGGCTTGCACGACTCCTTTATCGTGTAGTCTCTCTGATACAGTGGCAGCTAATTCAACTCCAGAATAACCACAACCAACAACAGCCACACGAATAGCGGTCTCTTTGCCAAAATTCCTCCTCTCCAACTCCCGTAGCTTATCATCAACCTTCTGCACAGAAAGAAAATACCACAAGTTCAATCAATACTTTCTTAATCACTTCAATACAGAAATTATTAATGTACTTCATCCCTCAACTAAATAGTCTGCTCAAAGTTATTAATGAACAATTTTTATTTCTTTTCATTTTGTTTCCTAAAATACATAGAAGTTTTGTTTCGTTAATTTCATAAAAGACGCCAAAAGTAATCAGTGAATTTCTCACCTGTGCATCCTCTAAGGTGGAAAATGGGAATGCAAAGTCCACAGCACCTGGTACAACATCAAGCTTAGTTTCAGCTCCCAAAGCTAGAACCAACCTAGCTGCCCAAGAGAGCAGAAATTAAAATCAGAAAAATTAATTCAAAATATTTTTTTAACAAAACCATAGTTGAATGCCAAATATGTACGAGTATTTAGTGAGAGAGCTCTTTGTCTTTAGTAGACAATTTCTGCCTTTTATGGTAGAATACATCACATCCCCAAAACATCGTTATGCATTAATCAAACAAATTTTGATGAACTCAAAGTATTTAACCAAAATTTATTTTGCAAAGAGAGAGTAAGGATAACAGAAGTAATACCAGTCATACTCAATAAGAAGGCCACTCTCCAGGAGCACAGTTCCGCCACAACTAGATACCAATGAGCCATTCATTGCCAACTGATCAGATGGATGCAAACGCTTTACTCGATCCTGGAAAAACTGCACGCCTGTGCTTGCAAGCAACTCAGAGAACCGAGGAGCAATTTCCCATGCATCCACTTCTACACCATATTTTTCGAGGACCACTTAATGATATTCAAGAAAGAAAAACCACCTCCAAAACATATTTTCACGGAAAAAAAAACTTACCTCCAGATAGAAGCTCATACAACATTGGTTTGAAAACAAAACGTTCAGACTGATCGACGAGAAGTACCTAGGCCAGAACTTATGTCTGTCAGATTATTAATAAAAAGGGTAAGAGAAGCTATTGCCGAATTAACTGAGCATGCTTTTAGTCAACCTAATCAAGTCTTTCTATCAGCAGTTTTGAGAATCTAAGCTAAAATGAAAAATTCTGCAGACTCAATTATCGAAGTGAAAAAAAGAATTTACTTGGAAAGGAAAACCATCAATGCATTAAGCAAGACCTTACCTGAGGCTTCTTGTCATCATCCCACAAAAGTGATTCCAATCTCAAAGCAGTATACAGTCCACCAAAACCACCTCCAAGAATACACACTCTCGGGTTCTGAAATAGAATCAATTCCATTATAAAAAATACAATTCCCCCCTCATAAAAATAATGGCAGCGACACCAATCAAGCTAACCCCCACAACCAAAGCTAAACATTTAGCATCAATTCCATAAAGTCTAGACTAAAAATAGTGAAAAAAAAATCAAAAAATCCATACATTATCCTCCTAATATCAACTTTATAAATAGTATAATCTAAGAAAACAAAACCAAATACGAAAGCTTCTAAATTTAATTCACATTCAATTAAACAAAATCAAAGATAAAGCTTCTAACTTTTAAGTCACATTCAATTCAAACAAAAGGTTGGAATCTTTACAAAAACTTTCAACATAAAAAAAAATCTTTTGAATTCAATCGAATCAAACCTTGGAATTAGGCCAAGTATAAGTCCTAGGAGCGGTTTCTCCAGTCGACACGTCAGCATTTCCATTAATAGAAGCTGAAACAAATCGAAACCCACTTTTTGGAACCTTGGAGAAATTTAATCCACATCTTGGAGTTTTAATTGGAAGTAATAATTTACTCCAACGATTTCCACCACTTGGAGCCCCTAAATTAGTTAAAATAAAAGCAAATTAAAATTGTATTGTTAATTATTTGAAAATTACAATACAAAAACAATTGAGAGAAGAGTATTACTGTTGAAGTGCGAAAGTAGAAGTGCTGCTGTTGTTAATGGTGATGAAGCAGACATGGCTGGCTGTTATTCGTGCAGGTTCAGCTGTGAATGAACGAAAATGAAAAAGGAAATAACAGAATATAATAAATTCTGTTGTTATTTTTCTTTTTATCAAATGATTAATTTCGTCCTTTTTTTTGTCATTATTTGAATTTAGTTTGGCTTCAACTTAGGACGGATTTTTCTATTAAGTTTAAATAATTATAATGAATTTATCTTATGTAAAATTGCTCTGTAATAAACCATGGTCAGATTAATATCATTATCTTTGAATGAAATAAAGATTATAAGGATGAATTAATCATCTTGTGAAGCTAAGTTTAAAAGAAAATGTATACACATTCATGAAATACGAGTTCTGTCAGTTTGATTATGTGTGATGTTTTCATCTACCACTGTCAAATTTATCACATAAAAGTTATAATTTATGATACGATGTTGGACTCAGTGTGCCCAGTCTATGGTGACCGCTAAGGTTGTGGAAGGGCTTGAACACAAGCGAATTTCAAATTTAATGCATGCTTCCAGGAACTTATGATCGTGATTTGGCTAAAACTTGTCCACATATACAACTTGAGAGCCCATTCTTTCTGTTCCCTTAAGTTATAGCAGCTAATGAAGATGGGTAAGGCATGGAGAGAAGTCTGATTCGTGTGCTATCAAATCAGAATATCAGTTTCTGTGCCATTCATAATAGATTGTTTAGTTCTTGAGAAAGTGACGATTTCATGGAAATGGCAAGTCATCGGCAATACTGTGAAGCTGGAGTGGTTCGCTGAATCCACTAAAACGTAGCCGTTTAGGTATATGTAGTTAATTGCCGACGAATCTAAGAAATGTACAAATAAATGTCAGGAAATGAAGCAATATTTTGGCCATATGACACGAAATAATTAAACACTGAGAGAAAAAGATTTTTTTTTTAAATCAAAGTTAAGTGACTTCTCTTGAATTTTTACCGTCCCATAATATATGTCGTTTTTAAGGTATAATTTTTTCGTATTATATGTCATTTTTATTCTTCCAAGTTCCAATACAAAATTTAATTTTTTTCAATATTATCTTTATTAATTAATATTTTTAATACAAATTTAATTTCATAATTTTTAAATGTATTAAACTTAAAGAATATAATAATTGATTTAATAATAATTTAAAATATATTAAATATATTCTTACTTCGTATACATATTTTTAAACAATATTTATTATGAAATGGAGTATATGTTTGTAAGAAGGGTGGGTATATTTAGAGGTATAAAATTTGAACCGGAACCGGCGGTTCCACAAGGCATGGAACCGTGAACCGGCGGTTCGGTTAATTTCTGAAGGAAAAATGCACCGGAACCGGAACCGCCGAAATTGAGACCGTCAGTTCGAAACCAAACCGTCCAAAATCGACTAAAATGGGTTTCGTTTCCAATTCAAAAGTTTCTTGAACCGTGAACCGTCGACTCTGAAGTAGTTTAAAACACTAGGTATATTAAATACTCTCTTCCTTTCTAAATAAATGTAGCTTCAACTCTAAAATTTTGTTTAAAAATAAGTGTTTATCTCATTTCTTTTTTAAAATATTTAAATTTTAATTATAGTTATTCATTAATTTTATTTTTTTCTCTCAAAATTAAACATATACAATAAAATTTTTAATTTATTAAACATATTCTCAAATATGTGTATCTATTTTAAAACTAAACTTATTTAAAAAGAAAGAGAATTCTTTAAATAGCATTGAAACTCCAAGGAATCAAAAAATGCAGCCAACAACGTCTGCATGGATTTGCGTGAACTAGAGTTGCAAAACGGGTCGGAACCGCCGGTTCTGGGTCCGAAGTTCACGGTTTGGGGAATGCCTGAGCCGGAACCGGCCCGTCTAGGGTACTGTTCGGGCCGGTCCAGTCATGGTTTCGGGCCGGTTTTTGAACCGCCGGTTTCGGCTCGGCCGGTTCCTGTTCAGAACCGGCGGTTCGAGTCCAATTTTCTTTCGAAAAGCAACCGAACCGCCGGTTCAAAACTGTGAAACGCCAGTTCGGAACCGTCGGTTCACGGTTCCATAAACCTTGGAACCGGAACCGGTACCGGAAATGACCGGTTCGGCCGGTTCCGGAACCAATGGGCCGGGCCGGTTCCGGTTCCGATCCAAGCCGCCGGTTCCGGGCCTAATTTTGCAACTCTAGCGTCAACCATATAATATTCACGTGCGCCTTAATTACACAGGTTTGACGTTTTCCATAATGATACGTTCTTGCCAAAAATATAGCTATAATTTTTATATGTACTGTCAGTGGATTTATTTTTTAATTTATTAATAATAAATATAATAATTATTTTATTTGTAAAATGTCTTTTAATGATAAAGTACTGTATTTTGAATGAATTATTTTTAAAATATAATAAAAATAATATATAATTTAACTAATTTTAAATATTATAATTATCATTTTTTAAAAACTATAAATTTTCCAATCCAAAGTAAAAAAAAGGTCAACAAATTCAGATAGCACTTGCAATGGTACTTATATGTGCCCTACCCCAAGGACTAGAGGAATTCGAACCTGGGATCGTCAGGATATAAATGTCTTGTCATTGCCGCTAGACCAACCCTTGAGGTTATAGTGCAATATCCATTAATATAATACAACATGGCAATTATAATCGGATTTTAATTTAATGTCTGAAGTTTTAACTTTTAAGGGCGAATGTTCAGTGAAGGATCCAGGATAAAAATATAGGGGGTACACAAGTCTTTCATAAATTAATGGTTATATTCGGATTTCACGGTCTTTTAATTTCAACATAAAATTTCAACATTGTTTCTCTTGAACACAATTTACATCTATATTTTAATTTAAACTAATTTAATAAATCAAGTTAAGAACATAATTAATACAAAACCAAATCATAAAATCTATGTAGAAACTATTATACATTTATAAATATGTCAAAATTTCAAAAATAAATATGCATACAAATTGTTTGACAAAAAGCCTAAATGAAATTTCAAAAAAAAAGAAACACATATTTCAAATTCCATTGATTATTCCCATAAATTTCAAATTATTTATCACAATCATTCAATATTAATCACAATACAAATAAAAAAATACAATTTTCATATTACAATTCAATTAGGGTTCATTTCATTTCATATTATAAAAGAAAAAGAAAGAAAAACTTACAAAAGTGGTGCAAGATGAAACTTCCGGTGGTGGTCCGGCGTGCGCCGTCACGGCGGCGACGAGAAGTGACTGAAGTAGCTGGCGAGGAGGTGCTGGCTGGTGCTGCAAAGGTGGTTCCTTATTCAGTTCTGTTGTCGAATGTGGGCGGGGGAAATGGATTTATGGGTTTGTTTTAATGTTTTTTTTTTTAAATTGAAGAGACCAAAACGACGTCGTTTTGGCTTAACTCAAAACGATGTCGTTTGACACTCAACAACTTAAATTTTGATGCGTCAAAACGACGTCGTTTTCATTTAATTTTTTTTATTAAACACAAACGACGTCGTTTTTTCATCTTTTCCCTTCTCCACCACTCTTCTTCTTCAATCGTCCAACTCCATTCCATACAAAACTAGGGTTTTTGCAACTCCACTTCAGTCCACCACCGTCCCCCGCCGTTCCACACTACTGACTATCCCTTTTCCACTCCATCCCGGTGCCCCCGCTGTCCGTTTCCCTCCCGGTGCACAACCTCATTTTGCCTCCCGGAAGACACCATATGTAGGTGCTACGGCCGGCGCCGGTGGGTGCACATGTACCCACCGGCACCGGCCTGCCTCCGTCACTAGGAATGTTAGTATAATTAATAGATAATTTTAGTTGATTATATATATATATAATGTTTATTAATGTGCCTTTGTTTTTTTCTGCATCAAAAGCTCGTAGAACTTGAAAAATAATTTTACATAAAATTCGTTTTGTGTACAATCTTACATTGAATCAAGATACAGCCATAAAGGATGACACCAAAGGTGGTTATTTTACAAATAACCAATTTTAATGGTGAATTTTCAAGTGGAACACTCAATATTTGACCTTTTAAAACAAAATTTAAAGATAAAAAATGGACATTTATTGAAAAAAAAAAAGGGTCATTTAGCTTTTAAGGATTATAATCTTCTAATTGTATTTTTCTTGATTTGTGTTTTTTCTTCCATCAATACGATAATTTTTACTTGTTTTATCTCAAGTTGATATATAATATTTTTAAATATGTTGTTAATATATAGATAATTTTTATTAATTTTTATGCACATTATTTATTAGTTAAAAATAGTATTTATCATACTCTCATACAGACTTCTTCATCAAAATGCTTATTATCTACTTCAAATAACTCATTAAATAATAATAATATTATAAAACCAATAATATTATAACTCCTTCTTACAATTAACTTAACTACTAATTGTTCAAATCTCTAATTATCTAAAATAGTCGCAGCTGGTTTTCTTACGTAACTCCAGTTTGCAATGCATTCATTCATAAATTGCAGCTGGTTTGTTCGTATGTAGCACCAAAATTCAAGCACATATAAGTAAACACGGCCAAGACGGAAGCAGTGGGGGCGAGAGGTCGGTCGTTCTTTCTTATCGTCTCTTTGTCGTGTATATTCTTTTAGTTATTTCTCTTTCATCATGTATTTTTTTTCTATACAATTTTATACTCGTCTGTTTCCGCTCCTCCTTGACACTCTCCAGTTCCATCACTGAACATAGACACATACGTATATTAATACATATAAATTGGATGGTGTTTGCAGCATGCAGCTGCTGCGGTGGAATGAGGTCTTCATGTGATTCCTGGTCTACCATTTTGTTCTCTCCCCCTTTTGTGTAATAGTTAACTTATGCACATGTACTAATGAATATAATATTTACAACTTGCTATATACTCCCAATTTTCGTATTGCAATTTGCAAATGTCTCATATATATTTGTCTTTATGTATGAACAAATATATTGTGCCAAAATAGAAGATTATTTAGCTGTCGTTTTATTGGTTAACGATTTTAGGCAAGGGGTTGGGTTAGCCCACGGACCAAGGGCAGAGAGCATTCTTTTGAGTAGGCTGCGAATCAGCAGATCAGCGGGCTTTTATGCCTCCCCAAACGCCGATACGGCTCCAGAATTCGAACCATCACTTTTAATGTGAGAGTTGAACCTCTTAACCGTTAATCCACGGACTATGGGTAGATTATTTAGCTGTCTTGTTGTCTATTTCTTTGAATTTTAATTACTAAACTCCAAAGTTATTAATATTAATGTCGAAAATGTAAGTTTTATTATTTGTAGTGATTGGTTTAATTCCTATTGTCCTAGAAAACTTTTTAAGTTGCTTGTCTTTAAACTTGAAGCTCTAAATTTCTCATTTCTATAATCGGGTTTTAAAAATACACCCTTCATTTTTAAATAAAGATGCACTCTATTATTTAGAACATCATTTATTGTAATATAAACTGAATAAATTCAGAGAAACTAATAAAGATAATATAAAAGAATTGGGTAAAAATCTTTTAGTTTTTTAAAACAACAAATATTTTAAAACAAAACAATTTCAAAAACCGTACTTTTATTTATTTAGAGACAGAGAGAATATATAGGCAATAGTACGTACGTGCATTCAAGAACATGAAAAATGTATACATCCTCCAAAGCTTAAAGGAAGAGCATGCATGCATGCATGGAGGTAGCATAGAGGTGGAATAAAATAAGATGAATGTATTTTTGTGGAAGAGTTGAAGGATTGAAAGCTAGATAGTTGTCTAAGTTCATATGTATTTGTCACATTTCTGGTATATATATTATTTGGATTCTGTCCCACTCTTATTATGTAGTTTAGATTTATGTACCTAATCGGTGACATGCCGTTCATGAATTTGGAGCCAATCATATATACACTCATAACTTATTTATCTTAATTTAAAAGGAGTCTAAATTGAAAATATATATAAATTGGAGAAAAAAAATTCCCAACAAATTATAAATTATAATAGGAAAAAAATATATTCATTTTAGACTAGAAAATTCCGTCCATATTGGTTGGTACATGAATTCGTAACTTATAAGGGGTTGGAGAGAATCCATTGAACCGAGGAAGAACCGATAATTTTCTTCTTATAAAGTTTTTTTTAGAGTGAGTTTAGAGTTAAAATTTAATATAGTATCAAAATTATTGTTAGTGTAATGGTTTAAGACGATGTCCAACTTTAAATTGTCTATGTCGTATTTTTGTTTAATCTATAATTTGGAGTTAAAGGAAATGTGTGACACCAATTTAGAAGTGGTAGAGATATCAGCAATCAACAGTCAATTTACAAATTTGAGGTTGCATGAATTATTTGAACATTAATCATCCGACTATTCTCTTCATTCTAAATTATTTGTCCTTTAGAATTTTATAAATAAATTAAAAATATATTTAAAGTATAAAATGACATATAATATGAAAAAATATTACTTTTGTGAAACTAATATACATTTAGAAATAGAAGGAACACAAAATATTAGTAGATGAACAATTGCCTTCTCATTATCATTATACCTACGAATTACTGCTACTTGCAGAAAATATATATTTTTTTACAAAATTTTAGAAAAATATCTATCTAATTCACGAACTAAGGATAAATAGATCAGAGTTCTATATCTCTCTCAGCGCTACTACGAACGCAGGGATCGAATTTGCATTATCTGTGTTCGACCTCCTAACCACTAACCCACATAAAAGGTGTTGCAGAACATATATATATATATAATGGTTACAGAAAATTTAGACAAGGGATCGGATTATCCAGACAAACTAAGAGTAGGAAAATCTTCAAACGAGAGCCTAACAAACTAACAGATCTGGACCTGTATGTTTCTCACCGCGCTACTATGGAACTAAAAATTCAACCCGCACCCTCAGTATTGCATAAAATTTATGAATCTAAGTTGCTGTCTTTTTTGAGTTTGTAATGAAAGTTTGCTTCTTGGGAACCGACAACCTTCCTGACACTAAAATTCCGCGCGCAGTATCACCCAAACCCACTTGTCTAACCTTCTTCATTTTCTTTTGCCAAATTCCTGAATTCTTTCAACTTCATATCAACTTGTTCAAAGCCTCTTATTTTATTACAACTCCATCGCCATCTTCCCCTTCACTTTCCTATAAATCCAATCTTTACTTACGTTTCCACTCATCACTTCAAACCTACTGTGTCTGTCAGATCATAATGTCCGAGCTTCCTGGCAGCGCCATATATCTGGCCACAGCCACTAGAGATCTTACAAACAATCCTGACTCTGAAGTGTTTCACAAATTCTTTGAGCATTGGATCGCTGAACAAAATCAATACCTTCAAGAGCTTGTTCAAGCTTCGGAACGTTATAAGAAGTTCGCCAACAACGATCAACAAGAACAGACAACCCAAGATTCTCAGATGGGCTGTCTTAACTCGCTGGTGAGCCGAGTTCTGGATCATTACGAGCATTATTACAGGACAAAATCTAGGTGGGTTAAGTATGATGTATTGTCCATGTTGAAACCGTGTTGGAAAAGTGCACTTGAAGATGCGTTTCAATGGATTGGAGGTTGGAGACCTTCTGCAGCTTTTCATTTGTTGTATTCTAAATCTGGTTTACAGTTAGAAGCTCAACTTCATGAGCTGATTCGTGGGCTAGGAAATGGTGACTTGGGAGATCTGTCTCCGAGTCAACTAAGGCAAGTTGATGAGCTACACAGAAACACAATCAAGGAAGAAAAAGAGTTGAGTGAAAAAATGGCGAAGTTTCAAGAGAAAGTAGCAGATTCATCCATGGTGGAGCTGTCAAATGCAGTGAGTGAGATTATGAGACAAGAGGAAAGCATTAATGGAGTTGAAATTGAAGATGAACGAGTGGATTCAGCCATAGCAGAAAAACAAGAAGCTTTGGAAGAAGTGTTCCACAAGGCTGATGATCTACGGCTGAGAACACTTAAAAGTGTGGTTGAAATATTAACTCCAATCCAGGCGGTTTATTTCATGATTGCAGCAGCTGAGTTACACTTGAGGCTTCATGAATGGGGAAAGAAGAAAGGTGGTGGAAGGGATGAGACTCACCATAGAGAAGAAGACGAGTCTTGAATCAAAGAAAAGTAATTATGAAAATAGAAGGAAAAAATGTAGAAGGTATAGTTTAAATAGGTTGTTGGTGTTTCTAAAATTTTTGTCAAGAGATCTTAGCAGTTAAAAATATGTATGAGTTAAGTTAATTTTCATTTTGATTTATATAAGTTTTGCTATTAACATATGCACAAATTTTGCTATTAAATTTAACAAGTTAAAAATAAATTAATTTTTATAAAATATATTTTGATCTATTTTTATTTAAGTACTAAATATTATTTCAAAAAAAAAGATTTAAAAACATAAATTTCATAGAATTTTTTTTTTCTAAAAAATCATTTTTTCAAATAAACCTAACCTTAATAATTTATTACGCACATGACGTTGGGTTCCTGGAATAAATATAATTAAGCTAAGAGACTTAATTATAATTTATTTAATAAAAGGATTAAAATTAAAATATTTTTATTTAAGAACCAAAATACAATTTTGAATCTAAATATACCTATTTTCCAAATTGTACCTAAACCTCTATGAAAAAAAAGTCACTCGCTTAAAATTTCCTATATATCAAGAAATCAGATTTCTAAATGAAAATTTTAAAATGAGAATCCTTAAATTCTTTCTCTTAGAATAGGATGATCAGTGAAAAATTCTGGAATAATTTCAGCTGTGAAACATTGCTTGAATCTTCTCAAAGTGCAACATGCGTAGGCATATATATATATATATATATATATATTAGTATTTGAGTCAAATATGTTTATAATTTTAAATTAATTTTCTAAAATGTCGAAGGTACCGATGAATTAAAGTTAATTTTATTATATATAATTATCGATAAAATTAGACAAAAAATCTTAGACTGATATCATTCTTAAAATAAAAGTTTAAAATTTGTGAAATCTATCAACACCATTGAATTCATTAGCCGGAAACATGCGGTATGTCAATTTGCCCTTAAAAATGTTCGCAAGGCGGAGTGGGTTGCCTGGGTGTGCGACTGGACATGATTGGAAAATCGTCTTAGTTCAAAATGACACACACTAGCTGTTATGCCCGTGCTATGCACAGAATCGTAATCATAACTAAAAATTACTTATATTATTTATAATAATCTTTTAAAAATGAAAATATGATAAAAATTATATAAATATTTACCTAAGTAAATTTAAACATCTGAATGTATCATAAATGAACATCTTTTTTAAGAAAAAGAGCAAAACTGTCG
>CANYCX014075626.1:0-11677 GCA_948193385.1 Breynia disticha f. nivosa
TTATCAAATCAATCACGTGTTTTACACAACACACATAAGCATAACATATAGCAACCATCAGGGTGTCATTCCATATCAACATAAGCCATTCATAAGTAACGTTCAGTCATGCATTATTCATAAGCATACTCATACATTTCTAGATTTGATCATCCCATCATCCACATAATATCACATGGAATAAGTAAGAATATATCTTAATTCCCACAATCATAGTTCACACATTACATACTTATTCATATCCAAACCACAAGAACACACAAGGTCATATAAGCTCGACTATTTCATATAATCACATTACACAACCACTACGAAGTTCGTTTGCGACTTTGGCTCACTACCATCTTAACACATACAATTTATTATGTATAATTAATCCATACAAATATGAACTCGTGATAGTATGTATAGACACTTACCTCAAACTCAGCGTAGTCTGGCTCATCGCTCAACTCCACTCTGAGATTCGAACCTCACTTGCTATAATATCATCCATCATGCAACGAATGTAAATATATCATTTTATACATAAATTAAATCGATTAAGGCTCAAATTAGGCAAAACCCTAATTATTCTCTTAATCCCAAAATCCTAAATCTCACATCGTTACTCATTTCCGCATCAACTCTCCAACAAACCCACATTTCATTCGTTAAGCATATTTTCAAACTCAATTCCACATTCCAACTCTCATTCCTCACAATCCCCAATTTACTCAAACACTAGAAATCTCAATCTCTTTTAATCCTCGTTTCCTTTGTTCATTTTAACTCACATTACTCCCACCACAACCTTAAACCTTTCCAAACACATCAATTTTCCCCTAACCCTACCTCAAAAACACAGAAAAATCAACATAAACTTAGAACTTACCTTCCTCTTTTAAAGGGAGTCGTCGACCTCTCTCTGTCTCTTAAGCAAATCCACAAGTTCTAGGGTTTTTTAGGATGGACCTAAGGGTTTTAGACCTTAGAACAAAAGGGTTTGAGGGTCGGGTGACAGTTTAAGTTTATGTTTTCTCCCTCTAAAATGTCTCACGCGAGTCTTTTTTTAAAACTCGTTAGGTCGAAACGGTTTTGCAAATGGTTTACCAAAACCGTTTGCCAAGTTATTTCCAGCTTAATAAACTTTTGTCCTTATTCAAAACGGTTTTGTAAACGGTTTACAAAAACCGTTTTGTCCAATTTTTAGCACAATATAATTTGACTCTAGATCCAAAACAGTTTGGGGAACGGCTTTGGCAAACCGTTGCCTAATCTGTTTGCCACTATTTTCCTACCATTTTTCACATAATTTAGGTTAAAATTTTTGGGGCGTTACGTTATAGGTTTGGTTTTGGGACAGCAATGTGATGGACATTTCAGACCGATCAATTATGCTAGTCAGACTCTTAATCCAGCTCAGAAGAATTGCACCACAACTGAGAAGGAGATGTTAGCAGTTATCGCTGCGTTATCAAAATTTTGGTCATACATCATTCTCTCCAGAGTGTTAGTGTTCACTGATCATGTTGCAATCTGGTATTTGCTCGCTAAAGAACATACAAAGGCTCGAGTCATTCGTTGGGTACTTCTCATGCAAGACTTTGACCTTGAGATTAAGGATAAGCGAGGAGTGGATAACCTGGCTACGGATCATTTATCCTGAATGGAGAGCACTGGGAGTCTGAGAGTGCTAGTGGATGATGTTGATTACTTTCTAGGGGAGCAGTTGTATGATGTGGTTGTGAGCTTACCTTGGTATGCCGACTACGCCAATTATTTGGCAGGAGGTATTCTCCCAAAAGAGATGATGTATTTTCAAAAGAAGAAGTTCTTTAAAAAACTAACAAATCACTTTTGGGATGAGCCTTATCTTTTTAGGGTATGTGCAGACCAGGTAGTTCGACTTTGTGTAGTTGTGGATGAGCATAAGGACATTTTGCTACACTATCACAGTCTACATGCTGGCGGTCATTTTAGGGCCAATCGGACTGCCATGAGAGTGTTGCAAATTGGATTCTATTGGCCCACACTTTATAAGGATGTTCAAGCCTTTGTTTCGAGATGTGATAACTGCCAGAGGACTGGCAATATTTCTGCTCGGCATGAGTTTCCTTTATCCAGTATCCTTGTTTGCGAGATTTTTAAAGTTTGGAGGATAGACTTATGGGTCCTTTCCTTCTTCTTGCGGCAACAAGTATATTCTGGTATGCGTCGACTATGTGTCTAAATAGGTCGAGGCTATTCCGTCGCCTACCAATGATGCTCGTGTTGTAGTCTGGTTCCTTAAGAAGATTTTTACATGATTCGGGACTCTACGAGTTATCATCAGCGACCGGGGTATTCATTTTTCCAATAAACAATTTGAGAAGCTACTCACAAAATTTGGAGTGAGACACAAAATGGGGTTAGCTTATCATCCGCAGACTAGTGGGCAAGCAGAAGTTTCAAATCACGAGCTTAAGCGTATTTTAGAGAAAACGATGAATAGTTCGCGGACAGTTTGGTCATTGAGTTTGGACGATGCATTGTGGGCTTACAGGACTGCTTTCAAGACACTGATTGGCATGTCCCTGTATCGATTAGTTTATGGTAAAGCTTGTCATCTTCCAGTGGAGCTTGAGCATAAAGCCCTTTGGGCACTCAAGTTCCTTAACTTGGATTTAGCAGGTGCTGGAGAGAATAGGAAGGAGCAGTTGACAGAGTTGGATGAGTTTTGTTTTCATGCTAATAAGAGCTCGTGCTTATATAAAGAAAAAACAAAACTCCTCCATGATGCCAACATAATGCACCGTGAATTCTGATTGAGAGATCAAGTTTTGCTGTATAATTCTCACCTCCGACTCCACCCTAGAAAGTTGAAATCACGATGGTTGGGATCTTTCACCGTGATACGAGTAACCTCATATGGGGCATATGAGGTTTTTAATTCTTCTGATTCAATTCATGGTGAATGGACAACATCTCAAGCTTTATTTGGGAGGAGAGGTTACTTCTGAGGTTACTTCTCTATGTTTCTTAGACGGTGATCTAGCCTCACGAGTCTAGCTTGGACTATAAATGAAGCATCCTTGTAAATATATGAATAGATTTGTAAATACATTTTTTCCTTTGTTTAATGTTGTTCTTTTGATTTTTTCCCTTTTGATTCCTAGGATTAGATTTCTTTTAGTGGATATGACCTGCATAGAATTTGATTTTTGGAGTTTTTGGTGTTTACGATTAGGTTCTGGCATGACTGGTTGATGTCTGGTGGATTTCTGATACATTTTTGTATCAAAAATATGTTGTATAGTGGCTCAGCATGCTGGTCGTGTTGGTGCCACGAAGTCATGCTCTTGATGAGCATAAACTCGTGCTCATGTGGGCAAAACCCTAATTTTAAAATCAAAACATTGGCACGCTCTCGTGTTTGCAGCACGATCTCGTGTCTGTAAACCTTAAATTGGCACGAGTCGTGCCTAGCTCACACGACCGTATCGGGTCTCTGCCTATAAATACACCAGTGTCATTTTCATTCTAGAACGCATCCTCAAGCCGTAGCACTCTCCCATTCTTCTTCCAAACGCGCTCCAAACCAATTTTTTCAACACTCTCCACTCACACGACACCTAAAAACTCATTTCCCCAAACTCCTAAAAAAATTCCTTGCTTTATTCATCTGATTTCAACCAATCATGGCTGCAACCACCTCTCAGAAAAGACGTCTAGAACTTGTAGAGCACCCATATATGCGCTTTGATGATGACACACAGCGGGTAAGATTCACTCAACTATATAGTCAGCCAATTCATATTGAAATATTTATTGATTTTAGTGTGTTAGAAGGGTTGAGTGTGAATCTAGACATGTTAGAGTTGTTATTTCATGGAGGATTCATTGAGTATGTCAAAATGGATGATCACTTGTTGTTATGCAAGGAGTTATTTTTGGAGTTTTATACAACGTTGAGTGTGGACTTTCTGAATCAAAGCTTTACATTTAGGTAGGCCACTGAGTGGCACAGGTGGTCCTTTGGTATTGGAAAGGGTTATTCAAGGGACCGATGGTATAAAGAATTCTTCTGGTGAGCGTACAATGTTTGATCAGTATCGAGTGGATGATGCTGCCTTTTGGAAAGAGCTTACAGGGACAGATGGTGGTCCATATAATCTGAGTGTGTCGAAAGTAAGAAAGTATCGGAATCCTTTACTTCGAATTATCCATAGGTGGCTCACCTGATCATTCCTTTGGACGATCGATGGGGACGACATAGCTGGCATTAGATATCTGCACTGCATCTATGTCTGTCTACATGATCAGTCGATCGATGTGGCACACCTCTTTTTATATCACAGTATACAGAAACACAACAAACGCGCAGGTGCGATTATGGCTGTGTATTTTGTTGCGAGGATTGCTACCGAGATCAGCATAGACTACCTGTATGACGAGTCAGTCACCCTATTAGACACATCTTCTCAATGGACATGAGACTGTATGAGAACATGGACATGGTGTACAGAGTTGGCAGAGTAGCGAGGCTGACTGGTTTCCATTATGACCGTCCACTGCCACCTAAATCACCCTTTCCTGCAGCCCAGCCTGCAGAACCAGAGCCAGAGCCAAGGTTAGAACCGCCGAGCCTGCTACTACAGAGCTTCTCTTACGCTGAGGGTCCTTCGTCCTCTGCTACACCACCACAGCCAGTGCGACACTCATATGCTTACCCTCAACCTTCTTTGTCTACCTTTGGTGGATTGTTTCCTGATCCTGAGGAGTGGGTAGCATGTATCACACTAGTTACAGTGCATAGAGGTATCTAGATTCTTCTCTACAAAGAGACTAGGAGGTTGATAGGCAGCTTGTGGATATTCGATCTCAGTTAGGTGTTGTTGAGTGACAGTAGCAGATCTTAGTGTTTGAGCTGCCGTACTTCCACTGCCACCGATGCTATGTACGAGTATCGTCGTTGCACTCCCACACCACCACCAGCTACAACTTCCGCATCATCCAGTCCTCTGCCAGAACAGTCACCAGTTCAGTCTCTGACACCTACACTGGCGATCACTCCTACCGGCCACCAGTTGACTTCCAGCACCCACCACCACAGTACCTGCCTAGCAAGCACCCTCAGTTTACTTTGTTGTTTTTAAATTGTAGCATTTTGGACATCATGTATTTTGGCATTCTCTAATGATATTGTACTTGACTATTTGATATTACGTTTGCTATATAATGTCTGATTGTGTTTGATTTGTTGTGGGGTATTGTTCTTGTGTTGTTCAAGTTATTTTTATTACAGGATTTTGATCTTAGGATAGACTTAATGATTTTTGGTTGACTGTTTGCAGGTTTTTCTTTTTCTACAGGTTGTTGTCCAGTTTTTCCACTAATAGCACAACCCATGCCTCCAACACGAGCATCACTAATCTTGTTTGAGAAATGCAGGTGCTCAGCACGATTTTGTGCCATAACCACGACATTGTTTTATCACCACGCCTTGCGTTATGGCACTACTCATGCTGACCATTCACCACGAGCTCCTGCTGACTCCAACTCAGCACGGCTCAGTGCCAAACATGGCCTATTTTTTCTTTTCGACGCGGCCCGAGCTTCCTTTGCTACTGCAAATTTTCTCCCCTTATCTTTTATTTCCTATTAAGCAATTTTCTTTCATATTCAGATTCTATTTTCCCATTTTATTTTTGTTCTTATTACTTGATTTTCTTATTTACAACTTTTGTATATACTTACATTCCTTTTTTTACCCTCTATTTTTCTAGGATTGTTGTTCCATTTCAACTCTCGTCATAGGAACATTTTCTTCTCTCTCTATTTCTTTTCTTGCGTATCTGCCTATTTTTCTGTCTTCTTTCCTCTATTCTGTCTGCACTTGTTTCTTTTTGCTATCTTCCTATCTTATCTCAAACATTGGGGACAATGTTTGAAATAAGTGTGGGGGAGAGATCACATTCTCGATCCAATAAATAAACCAGAGTTGATAGAGCATAATAAGAAAATTATAAATACAACTTTAATTGATCTATTTGCATAAACAAAATTCTTTGTACCAATTATTGGTTTACATTGGAGAGGTTGATAGACTTTTCTAGATGGGTGGCATAACAGAATTAGGTTTCTGGAAAATGTTTCGCTTTATTTACCTTTATTTCTTAAAATTCCTCCATTTTTCAAGGGAACTGCTCCTCTATTCGACGTCTATTCGACGAATATGACATGCGCCTTACTTTTGGAATTAAGAGTGTTTTCGTGAATGGCCAGATTCGAGTGACTAATGCAAGCATTTGATTTTGCATTTTTACTAGGAAAAGCTCCTAAAGAAAGAAGTACCCGAAATATCTAAATAATAAAAAAAGAAGAAAAAAGAAAGAAATAAAGAAATTAAATGAAATAAAAAGAAGCAAAGAAGAAGAAACGAAAAAGAAAAAAAAAAGAAAAAGAAAATAAGAGAGTGAGGTTAGTGAATTAGGGTAACTAGAGAGATTTACTTGTTTCTTACTTTCAAGTCTAAAAATGCCACTAGACTAGTCTTACATATCTACTCTTCTTTTCGTTTATTTGTAACTCGTAATTGGTAACTAGATTATCTGGTTTTGCAAATTGGTTATTTTGTTTGCATTTTGATTGATTTGATTGTGATTGATGCTACGTGTTGTTCATTGGATTGGTTGGTAGCCCAATCTTGATCCTGTTTTGCTTGGGATGAGCAAAGATTCAAGTGTGGGGGGAGTTTGATGCGCGCGTGATATGAGCATATTTCTCATATTTTATTTACGTATTACGCGCGCATATACTCAAAATTTCCCTTAAAAATCACATTCTAAACCGTTTTTATTGGAAATTTTATTTTAAGTTTAAAATGTGATTTATACACAGAATTGTTTACATTTTTAATGATTATCGTCCGTTTTAACTCGATTTTGACTTTTTATACGATAGTTGATATTGATTGTGATAGGAGACTGATTTGCAGGCAGGTTGAGATGGATTTGAGAGAGAATTGGACTCAAAAAGAGAACAGCATGACCTGTTGCTAATGAGCACGGGTCGTTTTCCAGCCCAAAAGCTGGCACGACCCAATATGATGAGTAGGAGCTCGTGCTTTGCCCAGAACATGAGCACGTGACGTGCCATTTGGCACAACCTCGTGCTAAAATTAAAAATTGTCACGACTCGTGTGCTACGCGTGTTTTCATCGTGCCAATTGGATTAAATGCGGGGTGTAATTTGTGCCAATAAGCACGGGCGTGTCGAGCAATGCAACAGTAGGTTTTGCGATAAAAAACACGAAGGGTCTCAATTTTTCATTCATGGTCTGAGGTTTCACGACCATTAGGTTTTGGTAGAGAGTAGTTTAGGGTTTTCTCTAGTTCTGATCTTAGTTCATTGATGTTTTCTTTTACATTTCCTTTGTCTAAGCTTCGATTCACACTCCCCTTTCAATTACATGTCAATTTCTCTGTTATTTCCCCTGCAATAAATTCTATTTATGCAATCTTTGATTTCCTTTTGTGTTTTTACAGGTTTTGGTTGATGGATTCTAGCGGGAAATGGGCTTAGGAGCTTTCTTTCATTTTCTTGTCAATTTTGCTACATTTCAATCAAGTTTCTGTTTAGATTTCATGTTCATTTTCTGTTTTAATGATTGGATTGTGCTAGGTTTTATGTTAGATGATGTTTTTGATGTTTAATTAGTGTTGAGCTTTTATGATTCAGGTGTTGAGTTGTTATTTCTTACAGTTTGAGTGTATTTACAATGTGTAATGAAGAAATTAATTTTACTTTGAAGTTATTTTTTATTTGATTTTCTTCAATTCTTTGTTAATCGCATGTTTTGATTTATTTGTTTTGATTTCCCACACAATTTTAGGATTTAATAGCATTTAGAATTAATTAGGTTAGTTAAAAATAATCTTAAAAATCAATTGGTTGAACATTCTGTTAAACAACAATGACGCACATGATTTTTAGTCTGATTTCCCTAGGCTACGATAACTTGGGTTGAGTTTTTACTCCCTTTATTTCTTGACCATTCACTTGCACAAATTCGTGTCACTTAGATTTTGGACGCGTCACCTAACTTATAGACTTAATTCATGATAACTCTTTTTAGAAACTTTGTAAATTATTACCTTTATTTCCAAGAGTTTCCCATCTCAGCTATGTCAGTTGAATCCTGACGCAATTCTACGATCAATTTGATATCTTACACTCAATTCCTAGCTTAAACCTACTTATTCTCTCCTTTCCTAGTCTCTCCCTACTTTGCTCTCTGTTTCTTCCTCGCTCTTTGCTGAGTTTTTGCTTTTGTTTTCTGTTCAAAATGGCTTAAATAGGTGTTTGATGCCAAACATGACCATGCTAATAGGTGTTTGATGCCAAACATGACCGTGCTAACTCTGGCACTACCCGTTCCAATCCTATTCCTCTATGTTTCACTTCAATTTCCAACGTTTCTGCATGTTCCGCAGCTCGGCACAGCCCGTGTTGATACCAACACGACCGTGTTAGCATAATATTCCATTTTTCTACTCATTTTTTAGCATCATCATGCTTATATACTTTCCCAAGAGCACATTGCCTATGTTGCCAACAATCTTACATATACTTTCCCAAGAATATCAAGAAAAGAGATTAATTAAATAAGGATGATTATTCCATGCCTTATGTAATTCCAACACTAAGGGTAAGGATCTATGTAAGATTTCTTTAGGTCAAATGAGTGTCATAACATCCTTGTTTAATTTCGATTGTCATTGTATTTTGTTAGAGTTTTTTATGATCTTTAGGGTTTAATTATCCCTAATGCCAACTTTAAATGGGCTTATAGGATCACACAAAAAGACTAGGTTTGAAAAGGGAAAAATTGGCATTTTGATTTTAGACGTATATTGGGTCATTTTAAGGACAAATATATGTGGCAAAAAATGAGCAATTTGAACGTAAAATCTAAGCCCAAATTGAGAAGGGGTACACAGCCAACGTGATGATTAGTTGTTAATTAGGTTAAGTAACTAATCATTAAGACAAGGTTTTAAAGATTAGGACATTGGGAGAGAGAAATACACTTAGGACAAGTTTTGTCCTAAAAAGATGTGGTTTAACCTTGTCTATAGTTTACCATATTTATCTGAATTAGATAAAGATTAGAAGTTGATTTTAATTTTAATCTAATCCTAAACAAATAAGGATAAGATATGGCGGAATTTAAGATAAGGTAGGAGTTTATCTTTTCCACAAAAATCTCCTTCTTTTTCTCCTTTCTAAACCTAGCCGTATACTATAAATAAGGGGCATATTCCTCTTGTATTTTTTTCTCCTTGGTCAAATATTTGCTGCCCGGAGGTAAAAAATATTTAGTTTTATTTCTTGCTCACAATTGTTGCTATTTTGCAAGGATTAGAGCTAGCACTCCAACTTCTCACGAAGGACTAGCAGTGTGTGTATGTGAGCATAGAGGAAAGTACGTACAAGTAGCTTCTTTGTGGCACGATTGTTGGTCTTGAAGGTTGCATAGGTTAGTTCCTATACGGTAATTACAATTTTAGAAGATCAAGAATCACTCTTACGTGGATTTCAAAGTACAAAACCCTAACTAATTAAACTAGTTAACGTATACAATGCATAGATTCGTAGGAATGGTTTTATGTGGTGTTTTAATTGACATTTTTGCAAAGAAACCTACTGCCTCAATAAGACACTAAATCATATCAAAACCTAACGCTTCATGTTTTACCTCTGATTTAGAGAGTCCTTTGGTTCTAGCCTTTTCCTCTTCATCAGCTTTCTTAGGGGCTTTTTAGTAAACAGCTATTGTCAAAAACATTATTTAACAAATGAAAGTGAAATGAAAACTATTTAGGAATAAGGGGACAAATTTTTATTAGGAAAGAAAAGAGATTTGAATCTTTTTTTATTAGTAAAGAAAGGTGATTTAGTCTTTCCACTAGTCAAATTAGTGGAAGCCATCAAATCAACCCAACACCATCTCCTTCAATTATTTAGCTAATTAATACATCTTCTTTAATCATTTCTTTCAATTATTTATATAATAATTGCATTTTTTTAAATTAGTTAACTAATGATTACCTCATATTTAATAATTAAACTAATCATTCAATAATCATTGATATACATAATAAAAATTCTAATCATGTAATCATAAAGTCATCATAATTGATTTTAAATGATCATTGAGGTGATGAAATAAAATTATGAACCAATAGTTAATATTAAATAAATACTTTTATAAATATTTATTAAAAAATAATAAAATAAAAATGAAAAATTATAAAATAATAATAATAATAGGAATGATAATAATAATAATAATAAATATTATAGTTTTGTTAAAAGTAAATAATTCACATGTACAAATTCATAAAAATTTCGAACATATAACAATACATTTTACGAGTCATAATGCCGATTTCTTCGGACTATTATTCCAAGACCAATATCATGTCATTGTTGTCGAAGCGCAAACTCCATTTGTATGTCCTCTGAGCTAGGTCAACGAAGAGAATCGTGCACACCTTGTTCAATATTTGGAGCAACATAAGACAGTGTTGTTATTTTAGAAGCGTCATAATATTGTCCATGTGATGGTTGCATATTTGCAAAATATGAGTCGACAAATTATCAAGACATATGCAAATCATCTAGTTAGAATCGATGATGTGACCTTATAGAGGTCAAAAATTCGCAAAATCTTGTAGTCGATGATGAAGCCCAAGGTGTAAATGCACCCAAAGGCAAAAGTAGTAGAAATTACACTAAGTAACTCACGAAATGATTATGGTGTTGGCTGAGAGGGGCCAACTTCATCTCTGGTAGATGAAACTCCAAATTTGTGAAAGGATAAAGGAGGCAAAACAAGTTCATACTAAGATGGAGTAGGTGTTGAAGTTGGAACAACTGTAGTGCGCCTCCTCTCCTGGCATTTAATTTGTTATGGAGCTAGGGTTTCAGGATATTGGCTATAATATGATTGATCAGGCGGTGGACGAGGAGCAATTCGCCTCTCTTCATAATTGATTGATGACTACTCAATGCGATGTGGTGTGCTTAAAAAATGTTGGTAGCTCTTGTAATGTGCTCCATTGCATCCCTCTGTAGTGATGTGAAAAATAAAAATCAGTTAAGAAATAATATTTGTTATGAAAATCAAAAAACGTAATAGGGTAGAGAAAGATTTTCTATCGATGCCCCTATTGAGGCCCCCTATATGTCAATCCAACGTTTGGTGATTCTACGATATCATTCCATGTACTGGCTATAGTAAGGCATTGTAGGAGATCCTCTATGTAACATCCTCGTCTTAAAATCTTATGATTAATAAGATAATTAAAATGATTAATGAAAGTATTAAATATGAATTAAGTTGAATGGAGAGATTAATTGAGGATTGACGTTAGGTTGACATAATGTATTTATCAAGGAGAAAAGCAAAAGAAATTAATTAATTAATTAATTAAAAAAATAATTAAAAAGAAAATAATAAAATAATAAAAGAAAATATTACTAATAATAAAATAATAATAAACTAAGCAAAAGCCTATATGAAGAGTTCCACCTCCCAAAATTAAAACGAAAATACTAAAATAATAAAATAACATATAATAAGAATAAAAACTAATCAAAAGCTTATATGAAGAGGTGGAATCGTCTAGAAAGCTTCAACATAAGAAAA
>CANYCX014075686.1:0-10435 GCA_948193385.1 Breynia disticha f. nivosa
AGCCAAAATTCAAGAGAAATCAGAAAGTTTAGTGAAGTGTTGAAATCCTAAGTGAGAGCTTAGGTAGTGGAGTAGGATTTGGAAGCCGAACCACTCTAAATCTTTTGTTCATCTTTTCTCTATCTCTTGCTCATTTTAATTCTGCAAAAATCTTGAAAAATCTGTTATTTATTCAACCTCTATTCAATCCCCCCCCCTTTCTAGAGGTTGCTGGGACTCTACACATATTGTAGCTTCTGTCTCTGCTTATATGGAACCTAATAGTTATGCACAAGCTGTCAAGAGTGATCATTGGAGAACTATCATTATGACTGAATTGAATGCCTTAGAACAAAATGATACATGGGATGTTGTTATGGTTCCACTTGATCAACACATTGTTGGTTGCAAGTGGGTCTTCAAACTTAAGATACGAGTTGATGGTACAATCGACAGATACAAGGCCAGGTTAGTGGCCAAGGGTTTCAATCAGCTAGAAGGATTTGATTTTCAGGAGACTTTTAGCCCCGTTGCCAAACAAACCACTGTGAGACTATTCTTGGCCTTAGCAGCAGCCTGTTCATGGACTATGGTACAGCTTGATGTTCAAAATGCTTTCTTAAATGGAGAACTTGATGAGGATGTTTATATGGCTCTTCCTCCAGGATATTTGACGCAGGGGGAGTGTAAGACTGGATTCAAGCAAGTCTGCAAATTAAAAAAGTCCCTTTATGGGCTCAAACAAGCGTCAAGGCAATGGAATTCTAAGTTGACTGCTACTTTATTTCAGTATGGTTTTCATCAATCTAAGAGTGATTATTCTTTATTTTGGAAACATGATGGTGTTCACAAATTATACTTATTAGTTTATGTCGATGACATCTTGGTGGGAGGAGATTCAGTGGACTTAGTGCGGGATTTAAAGAAACACTTAGCAACGACTTTCAAGATTAGAGATCTTGGTTTTCCTCATTATTTTCTTGGTCTTGAAATTGCACAATCTCCACAAGGTTTAGTATTAAACCAATGAAAATATGTTTTAGACATGTTACATGAGTTTGGATGTCTCGGAATCAAACCAACTGCTACACCAATAGAAATAAATCACAAATTGAGCAGACATGATACATCATCACTGGTAAATGAAACAAAGTACAGGAGACTTGTTGGAAAGTTGCTATATCTGACATTCACTAGGCCAGATATAAGCTATGTTGTACAGGTACTTTCACAATTCATGGATCTTCCTCGAAGAAGACATCTCAATGCTGCAATCCGTGTTCTTCGATATCTCAAGGAATCTCCAGGTCAAGGCTTGTTCTTCCCTTCAAAGTCCAATCTAACATTAAAGGCTTACTCGGATAGTGACTGGGGCAGTTGTTCGGACACACGTAGATCTGTGAGTGGCTATTGTATCCAACTTGGTGATGCAATGATCAGCTGGAGATTAAAGAAGCAGTCTCTTGTGGCTAGGAGCACAGCAGAAGCCGAATACAGAGCTGTTGCTTTCTATAGTTGTGAACTAATATGGTTGACCAATTTGCTCAAGGATTTTGACATCAAACAAGAAGAGGCAATTGTGCTGCTGGTTGATAATCAATCTGCAATAAATATGTCAAAGAACCCGGTATGTCATGAAAGAACCAAGCATGTTGAACTGGATTGCCACTTCATTAGAGAGAAAATTGCAGCAAGAATCATACGACCAGAATACATTTCGACTAAACTTCAGATAGCAGACATTATGACTAAGGCTGTACCTGCACCAACGTTCAAGTTTCTGCTGGGCAAGATGAGTCTTCTAAATATTCATAAAGAGCAACGAACAGAAGACTTCTCTTGAGGGGGAGTGTCACAGAACAAATTGAGACACAATCAAGGACACCTTCATCATTTCTTTTGTTTGTTATTTTACTTTATACGCGTCATTTTCTTGCTTTTGAAAGACAACATAATTTGTTGTTTCCTGTAACAAACTTTATAGGGCAACTGCAGTGGTGCATGTGAATATAAATTGCATATCACCTGTACAAGAACATATATAGAATATCATTTTTTGCCTCAACTTCTTTGTTCCGTGTTTCTGCGTAAAATAAAATTCCAGCCAAACTTACAAGCTAACACGGCTGTTATACACACAAATTTAGTTTGTTGATTCTGATGATATGTTGTTAGGTGAATAGTTTGGTCAAATTTAGAGGCAAATTCTTCCTTGTGTGGTTCAACTTTTTCCACTTGTCACAGTTTTCTAGGATCTCCGTCGATGAGAAATTCAGCCATCTGAACCGACAGAATCAACTTTTTTTCGCACTAGCACTTGAAACTCAATTCTTTCTGTATAACCCCATATAAACTTGAAGCTTTTGTTTGGGTTTCTCAGGATTCATGGTCTGACTAATACTGAAGACAGATCTGGCTGGACTAATAAGAAAAGCAGAACCATGTTGGAGGATTAAAAATATTTAACGCTTAAACTTGAATTCCATTAGTTTTATTTCGGAAGTTGCAGAACGGATTGTTTTGAGGCATGTGAGAGCAGTGTTGAATCACCTTCTGAAATAGCAATACAAATTTCCGTTTCAGTTACATGATTTGATTTAGAATCGGGCATTTGAAGAAAGAAAAGAAGTTCTACTCCTTTTTCTAATTGATTGACTGTTTTTTATTAGACCAAAATTGCTATACTTTAATCTTGGACGAAACCAGGATGGAATTTCTCCGGTGGGTCTTAACCCAAAATTGCTAAACAATATGGTTTCAGATAATAACATGTTAGCTTTTGCCAGAGAACTACTCAGGTACAGAACATGTCACTCTCAGTTTCGAACTGTTCATTTCGTTGTCATGAAATCCTTGGAAAGACCATCAAAATGATTATCTTTATTGCCTTTTTTTTTCAGGTGGACAAGGACAATTAGAAGCTGTTTTACTAACAGAAACTGACATTGCTGGAGGCAAATCCAGAATAACTTCAGCTACTCTGAAGAGATTCTTGGAATCAAGCTTGTGAAGAATTTGGAATTCATGTTCTTCATGATGGGATGTCAGAGAATGAAGAATTTCACAGGAATCAAATGTCCACACGCGGAATCATATTAGCTGCAGAGAAATCATTGGACTCTTTGATGAAGCTTGCAACTCAGATTCTCAAAACAAGGAGAATCCAACCATACGTTGTCGTTTTAACTGGATCACTCCATACTGTTTCATCTGTTTGTACTAGATTTCTTGATTTTTTTTTGTTACAAAATTTTAGGAAAGAGGTCAGGCTAATCCACAAACTAAGGGCAGAGAGACGTCTTTTGGTTAGTCCCGGCGAACTGGCAGGTTAGAACCTGTATGCCTCCCCAGCGCCGCTACGGAGGATCGAACCCACGATCACAAAGAAAGGGGTAAGACGCCTTAACCGCTGAACCCACGGACGAAAAGGTATTTCTTGATAAATCCTAGAAAACCATCGTGTGATATTAATAAATAGATTTTTTTTAGTCTGAGCCCCGATATCCTGACCATCTGGGTCGACATTAATCCAGTTCAGAGAGAGTTCTGAGTGGTTAAGTTTCATTCCCCTTTCAAGCGGCATTGTAAAGCCCTGACATTCGAACCCACTAGGCTGATACTAATCCAATTATTGGAAGAGTTATGGGTGGTTAGGTTTCATTTCTCTCTCAAACGGTTTTGTGAGGTGGATTTAACAACTCAAAAAAACCGATTTGATGTGGTGATTAAGAATTGGTTTGAATTACCAACTACACTTGCATTGCATGCATACATTCTTGTGAACCCTAGAGGGCCACCTCTTTATCTCATTGGTCATTATCACCAAAAGCTGCTCTACTCCACAAATCTAATTCTAGTTTTGTTCAGGAAGCACACTGTCTCGTATTTCAATTAATGAATGAGCCATGCAAAACTACTAATAAAACCACAATATTACTATTCAGTTCTGGGAAGTAGGACATGAAGGTGGGCACGAAAGCTGGGGGGGCCAAAGTTGTCTGATGTGTTGGGAAGAAAAGGCTAAGATAGATAGGTGGTGTGAAGAAGCTAAGGACTAAACTGTTGTGTCTGAAGATTTCTAAACCATCCTAAATAAAAGTATTGATAAAGGTTGGACCCTACGGCTCTGCCATTGAAATTAGCTTAACACTTCTCACCCTGTTGCTGGTGGTTGGCTCGACCCTCTTCATTAAATTTCCCTGCCCAGAAGCCCTTCATTTATTCATTTTACATGTTATACTGCAACTTCATTTTATATGTGCTGCTCAATAACACTATTATTCAACATTTTATTGCTTGTAAATTAGTTGGCTGTAGCCCTAACAAGTAGATAATTCAAGTGATGAGTTTTTTTTTTTGGAAAATTAGGGGACTGTTCGTTTTTGTGTTTTCAATTGTAAGAATGTCAGGGTATGTTTGTTTATTTTTGTTTATGTCAGTTTAAAGTTTATCAATTATATGAATGTTGGATTTTGAATTTACAACTGTAAAAATATCAGGTTATGTTTTTAGTGTTCATTGTGTTCAGTATTGTTCATTTTTCAAGAGAATAAAAAGGGGACATTTTTGTATTTTAAAATATGAAATCGGGTATTCACACAATTGATGAAGAACTAGAATCTAGCAAAAAAAACAATGAACAAAAATATACTGACATTCTTATATTTCAAACTCAAAATGTTATTATTTACCTAATTATTTTATTTTTTTTTGTTTGAGCCCCGATATCTCTGACCCACTGGGTCAAGACTAATCTGGTTCGGAGAGGAGATCTGGGTGGTTAGGTTCAATTCCTCTCCCAAGCGGCATTGTGGGGGATTGAACCGCAGTCTCTCTTACCAAATTCAGTCTCAATCGCCACTGAAGCAAGATACGCTTAGTATTAAAGTGATGAGTTTGGCCACAAAGCCACTATACTATATTGTGTACTGACTTAGTTTAAAAAATATGAGTCATAAGATATATTGTTTTAAATAAATTTGAATTATATACAATAACGGATTTTAAATTTCTTCAAAGAGCGACGAAAATGAAGAAAATAAAAGTACTTAGTATAAAAAGACACGATAAAATACAGAACTAAAAAAATACGATAAATATCGAGTATAAAAAGACATGATAAAAATACAGTACTAAAAAAACACGATAAATATCGACAATACAGGAAAAATGCTGCACAAGGGAGTGGCAGCCCCACTGCCCTTATGTTTTCGCAAATTACGAGAAAAATTTAGCTCTTCAATGGGATCGGTCAATTAAATTATTCAAACGATAGATAAAAATGTAACCAAACCAACGAAACCGATCAAGATATTACTTCGTAAATTCTCTATAGAAAATACTTGCCTACCTCTATAACAAATGATATTTTCATTTACGTCGAATAACATGCAATTAATTTCCATGTATCATATTTTAATCTTTTCACCAAATTAATTTGGTGCTTATTAACTTCTCCTATTTGCCAAGTGATGCTCATTAAATCGAAAATATTTGATGCTGCAAAGTTAATTTCTTAAGGCTGAAGATGATCTTAATGGTCTTTTTGTAGTATAATAAGAAATTACATAATTTACACAAGGTTGAATTAATTATTTATCAAGATAAGAATTGAAATAAATCAAACAGAGAGTGGGAAATAGAGGCAAAGAAAGGTTGCGGAACAACGGTTCGAGTGGAGGATGGAGACAAGACGTGAAGAAATGGGGCATCCAAATCTAATATGCAATCAAGTTGGTGGGTCCAATTACGGCAATCCGACATACGTCCGATAGTTGGCCACACAATTCCCGAGGGATCCTCTCATTTTTCGACACTTACGACCACCGGAGACGAAGGGAATTAAGAAGAAGATGGTAAAACTGTCTTAGCAGTAATGCTTGGCTCATACATTTCGTGGCTGGAGTAAATGATGTTTCAGAGTAAAAGAAGCTTTGAAGGTCCCATCTTATTTAATTCTTACTGCTATTATTTGTTTTAGAACTTTGTCTCACCCTCATATTTCGTAATTTATGGCTCTTCTGCACCCAAATTTATTACTACTTGCTTATCTTCATCTCTATCTGTACCCTATCACTGCTCAAACATATTCTGTAGCTTCCAAAAATTCGCAAGTTTTTCCCAAAAACTTTGATATTCTCGTACACTTATGCCTTCTTTCTTGTGAATCAACTTATGCGTCTGCATGTTTGTTAAAAAGAGGAACAAGAAGATTTGAAAAGATTAACTAGACATAAAATAAAATTGGTTTTAGTTTAAAAATTTTTAGGGGGAATCTGATGTACAGATGTGGTAGATGCATGTTTGATGTACAAGAAGGGACCATAAATGGAATGGAATGCCACATATGGCAAGTACACTGTCGTGTGAGCCACACTGCATGGCTTTGCTTCACGTAGGAATCATGTAAAATATTGTCCTTGCTTTCTCAATATTTATAATCTCAAATTAGATACTTCAGGTTCTTTTTTTTCGACAAAAAGGTGCGATATCATTCCATTAAATCATTAGCTAAACTGGTTAGGGTACAAGTCGGAGCTGGGCAGAGAGATATTGGAATGTAAAGAGAACATGATTGTCATCTAAATGTGGATTTACTACTCTCTTAGGGCTCACACAGAACTGCAGATGGCAGACCAGACCTCTGAAGCTGCTAGCCTGACACATTTGCTAATAATCTGTTCTATTTTTAACATTGGAAAACATAAACATTATAGGTTTGGAATGTGTAGAAGCATCAGCAATCAGCATATGCATCATCAAAAGCTTAAAAAATGGAGAAAGAAAACAGATGGCATTACTTTCATGATTAGCTTTCAGTTCAGGAGAAGTATTGCTACAGCAGAAGAGAGAGAGTGAGGTGGGGGTTGGTTGTTGAGGATGGTAAATGAGAAAATTGATGGATGAGAACACAAATTTGTATTCATTTGAATATGAAATTGATTGCAATAAAAACAAAATGATTTGTAGCAGTCACATATTATGAATCAATCGGCTTAACTCACAGGAGCCAGTTCTAAAATTTAGAATATTTACTCCGCAAGGACCTGCAAATCTTATAATATGTCTATAGAGAATCATCTGCAATTAGTAAGAAACATCATAAAAGTTTAAGCCGAGAAAATATTAAGATTGGTGGAAAGATTTACAAGTCATTTTAGCCCTAACAAACAGAAGAAATAGTATCTGATAATGGAACTATTTTTTGGAAGAAAGAAGAAAAGAAACCGCACTTCTACGCTGAAGTTGCAGTTACTACACTCTCCTTTCCTCTTCCTTGAAACTGAGACTAATGAATAATTCATATCTGCACCCAAATATTTTTCGAAATTCAAAAAGGGAAGAGTTAGTGAAGGATCATCATCCATGGTAGGCACGGAAATGCCGTGTCTGCGCATTGAAAGCTCTCTTTCTCTTCTTAATTTTGTTTTTTACAATATAAATCGAACCTCTTCTCAGACAACTTGCAGAACTTTTGCCCCTCTCGTACTCCTCGTCGTCGCCTTCATCATTAATTCTCTCTCTCTCTCTCTCTCTCTGCAGATTCACTCACTTCTTCAATTTGTCGTGTTTTCAAATCAATGTTATTGCAATAAGTGTTCAAGTTTGCCATCACGCTTAGGGTTTGAATTCGTATAGTGGCATGTGCAATATCACAAACGTGAAATTTGTAATTGCCGCCTTCATGTGTATAGAATTTTTCATTAATTGATTTGTATGCATGTGTAGATTACTTCAAACGCCAATCATTTTGGAGGAAAAGGAAAATAATATAAAGTTCATTTAGATTTACTTTTTCAACTTGAACTACTGCAAAAAATTCATAAAATCTGAACTGATCACATAGTTTGTATCCTTCATTTTCTGCAATATATTTATAACAAGAGAGATGCGGGCAAATTGCATGTATGAAGAGGAAAGAAAACGAGCAAGGCGACTGTAGTTTCCGACCCAGAGAGTCACTTTAAGGATGTTGATCACGCCACGGTCGGTGAAAGGAGAAAGCACGATGCAACTTATGAGGCTGCATACCTAACAAATTTAAGGAAGAATGTTGATGATTCCACATCGTTGATACTTTTTCTCACTGAGATATATACTATCCTTTCATGATGAGCAAACATTCCGCACCTTATCATGTATATATGGCCTTTTGAAACAGCTGAAAATTAAACTTCCATGCATTACATGGTAATATTTGTTGGGTTTTTTTTTATGGAAAGGAGGAGTGAACTTTATTTCATGAAATTGTGTTACATTTGCATGAGTTAATGCATCTATTTATAGGTATTTTTTATAATAGAATTTAAATACAAATTTTAAAAAATAAATTTCTAAAACTAACTTAAAGATTAAATCTTCATTTTATTCAAAATTAAAGGCATATTTTAACACTTTTCTTTGCCTATAATAGTTAAGCCTTATTTTTTGTTTGGATGATTTTATTCTTGATTGTGACATTCTTGATTTTTTTTGTTGTTGTCCTTATCGATATCTTGACTGTTGTTGTTGTTGTCAATATTTTGACAATTGTTGTCATCATTTTTTTGTCGCCATGGATATCGTCGTTTCAAACGTCATGTTTTTTCTTTATACGACATAGATATATATTGTGGTTATAGGGTACATTTTGTGGTTGTAGTTGTAGGTTGTATTTGTTCTGGTTATGGTTGTAGTTGTAGTGTTTTTTTCCTCTTTTTCTTCATGATGAGTGTCTTACACTTTTAGGTCTCTTAAGAACAAAAAACTCTGATACCAATTCGTTGAGTTTTTTTAGTTATGAGGAGTGAACTTTATTTCATGAAATTGTGCTACATTTGCATGAGCCAGTGCATCTATTTATAAACTTTTTTGATAACCGAATTCAAATACAAATTTAAAAAATAAATATCTAAAACTAACCTAAAGTATAGGTCATCTTTTTATTCAAAATTAAAGTCATATTTTAACAATATTTTCTACAAGAAGTAGCTGCCTTTTCTCTCAACTCTCTGAATTTACTGCTGCTCGTTTTCAATCAAAATGTATTAACGTAACAAATCAACTACTTCATCCAGAAACAAAGAAAAATTTGTCAAAATTTAGAATAGAAGCAAGACATTCACATAGAACAAAAGAAAAACATCGAAACTTATCGTGTATGAATTTATGAACGATACAACTTATTGATGATGTGTAAGAAGTACATTTATTGATGAATAACGGTTGAGCTTTTAAAGAAGCTATGGTACGTAAATGGAGCAAACAATATTCTCTGAATTCATCAATGGCTGTGGTCTTAAAAAAACCAAAATTAAACAACGAGAGTTATTAATAGATGCAGCGTAAGTTCATACATCGAACAGTAAGTTTGTTATAGTATTCACCGCCTGATGGGGTCTTCTTCATGTCATAAAAATATTGTAGCTTTATAATTTGTCCATAGTGGGAGGCTGGCTAGCTCAATACCCACCAAGCCATGCTGTGAAACCTGACAATTAATCTGCACACATTCAATTCAGATTCTCCATTCAATTTTTTAACCTAACTCATCAATAATGCTATCTTGCTTTTGGTTTTGGAATTTTCTAGCTTTCCAAATTTACAAAATCTATGTCAGAAAATTCATCTTCTAGAGCAATTTTAGATCAACAAATCAAGGTTGTATATTTTATGAAGTTAAATTTTGAATTCAAAATTTAAATTTAAAAAAAATGTATCATATAAATAGTATTGAATTAGTTTTTTTAAAATAAATGCTTAATTCTTTTTTTTTAAATGATAAATGCTTAATCAATTGAAACAAGCACACATTTTATTGTCTCTTCATGGAAATATAAGAATGTTAACTAATTTATATGATGTGAGTTGTGGAACTTCTACAAGCTAATTGTTTTTGTATCGAGGGGTCCACAACATATATCATTCATAAATTTATATATATACGTTTACATAGCCCTGTGAATTTTTACATGATGTCGGAGTCATCTAACCTAATGAAAATGGATGTTGAGTGCTATAGTAAAATCCTTTGTTGTTGAACCAAAGCTCAGAGGATTTAAGTATGATGGGAGTTGAGAATCTTATACAAACAAATTGTTTTTGTATTGAGAAATAAATAATATATATTGTTTATAAACTCACATACGTATGCACGACCTTACGAATTTTCACACATTTTTTCATATTCCAAAAAAATATCAGCAACCTCACATATGGTATAAATCCAATTGTGCAAAAAAATCGAAAAATGTTTTTTTGATTTAATAAAAAATGTACTCTCTATGTTTAAATTGGCATCAGAATAATTTTCTGCAGTTAATCCAATTCCAAAACTAATAAAGAGAATTTTGTGGAGTTTGAGAAAATATATATTCAAGGTATAACTAATTCCTTGATCTTTGGAAATTTTAATGCTCGGTTGAAATTTATTAATTTTTTGATAGCAATATTTTTGTAAGGTGTCTTAAATTTTTTT
>CANYCX014075723.1:0-13438 GCA_948193385.1 Breynia disticha f. nivosa
TTTTAAGTATTTAAGCTTAATACAAACTTATAACCTGATGTATACTGAATTCTTATGTTATTTATTGATTTATAAAGATTAATTTTTTTATCAAATTTTTATAATTTTTAATTTGAATATTATCTTTTTGTAGATATTATATCAACTTTGTATATCCCAACAGAAAAAAAATATTTAAAAATTAATAAATAAAATTAAAAAATATTTTATCAATTTAAACTTATTATAAATTTATAATTAGATATATACTATTTTTTTTATGTCTTTTATAAATTTTATAAAAATTAGCTTTGTATAAACTTTATATGCTTTTTAAAAATAGTTGAAAAACTAATTAGTAAAAAATATTTTATCAATTTAAATTTATTATAAATTTCTAACTTGATATATACTAATTTTTTTATGTCTTTTATAAATTTTGAAAAAATTAGCTTTGCATAAACTTTATATGTTTTCTAAAAATAGTCGAAAAACTAACTAGTATTTTTTGTTCACGATAAGCCAATTGTATGTACCGCTTAAGAAATTTTTTTATCAACATTACGTGTTAAAAAGTAACAAATATGAATTATAGTAATGACAATTATGTTTTTTTGATAAAAAGCCATGAAATATATTTTATTTAATAAAAAATGCACATTCCTAATAATTTTAGGTCTTCTCTTTTTGTTTTAATACTTCAACATGTATGTTGTTATAGATTATATATTTTGACTACGTAATAAAGTCCAAATAATTTAAAACCTAAAATGTCATATATGTAATACATAACTAGATACTTTGTAATCGTTCAAACATCCTAATGTCTTTCATAGTTAATTATTTAGATATTGAATCTTGAATTCAAAGTTAAATTCAAATAAAGATTAATGATAATAGAAATTATGCTTAGACTACTTTCATAATTAGTCTATAAATAGACCACCTTCTTCTCATTAAAGGTACATTTTACAATAATATCGTTTCTTTAATTTGCAGAAATCATATCTCAGTACTAACTTAAACATCGGAGTGTAATCGGGAGAAAACCCTCGACTCTAACTTTTTTTTCCAGATCTTACAGTCAAAAGGACGTTCAATCTTTGTTTTTATTCAGGAAAAAACGATTGGCATTGTTAGTGTGAAATACTATTTGAATAGAAAGTCGTGTTACTCTACTCTATTCTTTTGATAAGATGGTGCAATGCGATCTCAATTGGAAAGCCACCAAGAAGAATTTAGGAGGAGGATAAACGTTCAAGCAAGAAGGAACCTTTAGGGTTCTCATTCCCCAAACTACTATGCTATCACATCCCTATCCTAGCTACTAGCTTAGAAACGATAAAAAAACATAAAAACCAAAAGAAACCAAATGTAAATCTAATGTATACACCTAATATGACATAACTATCATGAATATGTATTATGATCATATGAAACAATAGTAGAAATGGCAATTAGTAAAAGAAAAGTATTACAAATGAAAAATTCAACAATTGTTGACAACACGTTGGCCTTGTAAAGTGTCACGGTGGGCTTTTTAGACACAAACTGAGATAAGAAGTCTAGCATGTCAGGCGTGGTGAATTCCACATAGGGTGTGTTGTTATATATATATATATATGATCATATGAGATTTAAGTTGTTTAAATGGATAATGATATATAGATGACTGTTGGATATGCATGTGGAAAATAAATGTAGATGACGATTGAATATTGTGCTGTAAATATTAGATGATAGATGGAAAATAAGTAGAGGACGGATGGAAATTTGTATGGGAATTCTACTGAATTTATTCCTTAACTGATTCTTGTCTCTTGCTTTGAATTCCAATTTTGCTCTATCATTAAATGCTTGATATTTTACTTTCTTTAAATTCAAATTTCAAATTGAACACATGATAAGAAATGCATAAATATTTTTCAATTTTTTTTTGTAACATATGTAATTTTTTGAGCTATAATTTAGTCTTAAAATTAAACAAAGATCCAAAAATATAAAACAAAAAATGACTAAGTGCGTATGATTTTGACTAATCAAATAAAAAAAATTTACCTAATGAATTTACAATATCCTCTTCAACTGATATATGCTATTTTAAATGTACAGATTGAAGTATTTGATTTGTTATAGTTTCCAAATGGATGCCTGAAGGAGGAGAGAAAGATGGGATAGAATACTATCTTTAGGGCAAAATCTTGTGTGAAGACACTCAAAAGTATGCTCATGGAGGATACCTGTAACAACATTATTCATTAGTATTAAAAAATGTTAAAATTTTGTAACATTTTATTTTTCTTTGTTACAGCATGTAACTTTTTAGTTTTAAGTTATATGAAATTCATAAAGTTACAGCAAAAAAGAATGGATAAGATGAAAAATTACAAAAGTTTAATAGTAATGAGAACGTCCTCACCAACAACCCAAGCATGCACCCTATTTTTAGAGAAAAAAATGAGAATTAAATGCGAAATAGAAGATTTAAATAGTAATTTTTAATTGCAATATCCTTTTTATATGGAAATGAGCCAATTTTTCGAGATTTCCTATGTTGTGATTTTGTTTCTATTTTTGTAATATATTACAGAATAATTTTAGCTTTCAACAAATTTTATATGCTCTTATCTTTTCTGAAAAAGGTTACCTACTATAATATACAGATTTTTTTTTAATTTTTATTTTAGCAAAATTGAGCACATAAATGTTAGAAAAATCCTATTAATTCAAAACAGACTAGCAGCAGTACCCGCGCGATAATGATAATGATAGTTTATCATTATTAATTCAAAATAGCACATAATTGATGCGGTGGGTGCTGTGTATTATGGTAATGATAGTTTTGAAATATTGTACAAATTATTTTATCTTAGACTATATAAAATTAAATTATTTATGTTAAAATAATTAATTAATAAATAAAAATTATATGAAAAAATAATTTAAAAATGTTTAATGATATTTTACAATAAATAATGATAAAAAGAAAAAAATTTGAGAATAAAAAGATGGATGATAGAGTAAAAACTGAACACTACATAAAATAAAAATTTAATATATGAGTTGAACTTCGATAACTAATAAAGATTGAAGTTGAAGTTTTGTTTCTCCAGCTCTACTTATAAACCCACGTCTTTCACTAACTCTTCTGCAAACCATTTTCCACTAACATCAATTAATTTGTTAAAAAATCTTTAATACTGACATAATGTAGTAAAAAACTGAATTCATCCCATATTAATAAGTGTAATAAAAAACAGTCAGAAGTCTGTCATCATGTTACAACAACAAACTCACCCACGAGCACTTACAACTTCAGTTTTGCTATTCGATAGATTGTAAGATGGATTAACAGAATCAGTGAGGTTGACTTTGTATTGGATATTTATACATCGATGTTGATAGCATGATTTAAAAATAGGATAGGATTTAGAGTTTTATTTTAAATTTAAATTTAAATGAATTCTATCACAGTTAAAATTATGTATTCTAGCATAATTAAAATTGTGCAGATATAAGATTTATATTGTAATTTTTAATTTAAATTTTAAATGAATTTTATTACAGTTAAAACTATGTATTCTAGCATAATTAAAATCGTGCAGATATAAGATTTATAGTTTAATTTTTAATTTATATTTTAAATAAATTTTAGCACAGTTAGGATTATGTGTTTTATTACAATTAAAATTACGCAAATATAAGATTTAGAGTTTCATTTTAAATTTAAATTTTAAATGAATTTTAACACGAAAAAAATTATGTGTTATAGTATAATTAAACTTGTATAGATAAAATGTTATTATGCACAATTTTAATCGTAGCAAAACACATAATATTATATATATATATATATATATATATATATATAGAGGTATATAGATGCCCTGTCCATGCCTCAAGAGGCACAAATGATAGCTATAAATAAAAAAGCTGAAAAAATCCTAATAAACGGAATTGAAGTTAAATGACTTTTTTAAAATGTAATCAAAATACAGTGATCAAATACATAATTAAACTGTGTAAACGTATAGCAGCGCGTGGATGAAAAGATCCGTCATGTCCATGCTGGACAAACAGTTAAACCCAATTGGTCAACGCAATGAATTTGCCTTCAAAACGGCGTCACTCCCACACCGACATGCATCTTAACCCACGCGCCTTGACAACTCGTTCAACATTTCAAATTTTATCACTGCGAGTCTCAGCGACAAATCAACTACCCACAACCTATTCCGTTACCAAACCTCTATTTCCTCCGCAAAGAAAGATCCGATCTTTCGTTGTGTTGTCTAATCCACGCGCCCCAATGAACTTTTTTCTGATTATCTTTTTGCTGTTTATTGCTAATAATGATTTAGTTCGTGTGAGTGAAGCTATATGGTTAACGATTCCTAGTACAGGCACAAAATGCGTGTCTGAAGAGATTCAAAGCAACGTCGTCGTTTTAGCTGATTATCTTGTTCTTCATGAAGATCCTTCAAAAACACCAACTATTTCAGCTAGGGTATGGAATATAATTCATAATTCTCATCTGGGTTTTTGTTAATTTTGATGAAGTTCTTGTCTTTTTGTGTATTGAGATGTGAAGTGATGGAATATGACCCTTTTTATTGTTTATTTTTATTGAATTTGGAATTGAATTGGATATTATTAGGAGATTGGGTTTGTTGTTTTTGTTGTTGTTCTTAGAATTATAATTTGGTTAGTTGATTTGAATGTTCAATTGAGGATTCCATGGAAATTGATTATCTTGGTGGATTTTGAGCTGCATCCTGCACAAGTTTTTTCTGCATGTAAGAGAATTTTGACTTTATGTAGTCTCTCAATTGATAAACAGGTTACCTCACCATTTTTTTCTAAACAAACTTAAGACACTTTTATTTAAGAAAACTTGGAATTCTGAATTGCGATTATCTTGAGTTTTGATGAGTGTTGACGATCATATTCATTCCACCAGTATTCGAAATTGATAAATACAATAGGTTGTTTAATCACAGGTATTTTTAATCATGAAGCATTAGAGTAGTTTGGTTATTGCTAACTTCTCAACTTTTCCATTGCATTAACATTTTGGGTCATACTAACTGAGTGGCAGATTTTTTAGATTAAGAATTCAGTGTGCCAATTCTTGATGGAAAATCTCCGAGGTTGAAATGTTGATATTTTGAGGTTCATGATGAGATAACAATTGCAATCTTGGATCTGTAGCTGATGTGCAATTAGTTTTTTAGAGTCTGAGCCTTGTCCTTCACATTTCTATCCATTGGCCATAGCAAATTGCAGCATAACATTTTTCGAGGGTGCAAATATAGTGGATATGTTTAAGTCCTTTTCTTGTGATTGTTGCATTGCTGACCAGATTTTTACAATGAAAAAAAGTTTTTCATTATTATCCTTCTCTCAAACTGTTTAATGAAGTTGTACATGTTGCTGACTGTGGCTGAAGCCAGTGCATACATGAATAATCAAAAGGATGAGATGGTGCACTTCAACTCACAACTTAATTGGTTATCTTTTTAGGTAACATCCCCATATGGGAACAACCTACACCATAAAGAAAACATCACTATGGGTCAGTTTGCCTTTACGACTACCGAGGCTGGTAATTATTTGGCATGTTTCTGGGTTGATAACCAAAATCAACAAACTGAAACAACTTTGAGCCTAGACTGGAAAATTGGAATTGCTGCGAAGGATTGGGATTCAGTCGCGAGGAAAGAGCATATCGAGGCAAGTTCCTTTCTAGAGATTTTTTTCCCTAATACTATGTCCTTCCAGATTTATCTAATTATATTATATGCAGGGAGTTGAACTTGATCTAACAAGATTAGAGGGAGCAGTTCAAGCCGTCCACAGTAATATACCCTATCTGAAGGAAAGGTACAACTTGCTAAACCTTTGACCCTCCTCAAGCATAGCAATGGCATAGATTAGGAAAGACTTATGTTTTGTTTTTATGCTGTGGAGAGAAAGAAAAGTATCATATGTTCATCATCATATTATGGTTTCACCAGTTAAGAAGATTAAAGGAAACTTGATTTTAAAGCATACAATTTTCTGATACAAAACAAGTATCATATGGGATTGTGAAATACAAAGCTGTTCTATTTTTTTAAGAAACTGAGTGGCAAAGGAATAGTGTAGCGGAAAGGACTGTGCTTTCCCGTGCTGATAGTTGAACTTTTGAAACTGGAAAGAAGAAATTGTGTTTAGATTCTTTAAACACATAACTGTGATTATGTTATAATTTGAGACATAAAACTATTTAAAATTGGGCATTTAAAGGTAAATCTTATTCTTACACTTGATGTTTACAGGGAAGCTGAAATGAGGAGAGTGAGTGAGAGAACAAATGCAAGAGTAGCATGGTTCAGTATAATGTCCCTTGGAGTGTGTATTGTGGTTTCAGTTTTCCAGATATGGCACTTGAAGCGATACTTTGAAAAGAAAAAGCTTATCTAGATCATTTATTTTTTACTTTTTTATTCTTTGACGTAGAACTCACTCGGCCATGATTTTCATATGATTGTACCATATCTCTGCTATATTGTGTTGGAGTTTTTAGTAACCCTTTCATCTTCTTTTCATTTTTCTTCTGAGGTCACACCGGCTCCTAAAACCAACGAGGCAAGAAATGTGAAGCCTGAATTATTTTCTTTGTTTTAGTGGAATATCTGGATTTATGTTTTGTTTCACGAAATTCCACAGTTGGTAGTGAAAGAGATGTACATGTTTTCGTCGTTAAAAGGGTATACAACCTTATGAAATGCATATATATCAAAACAGCTATCCTCTCGAGGAATCAAAAGTTGGAAAAAAAATGAAATATACAGCAGCTGGGAAACAGAAAACTGCAGCTGCAAAACAGATTATTCTGATTGTCTCAATGCAGATTTATTTATTTAATTATTGTCTTGAAGAAAACAAGAACTCTAAATTGAAACTATGGCTCAAAAGAAATTATAAGCGGAAAATTATACATATGTCCGTATATTATTTTCTTAAAGATATACATGAAACATATTTTAAAAATAAAAAAAATATTTACTTGATGAATTTATAGAGGTAATTACCCCAGTGTAATTTTTTAAGTTAGCTTTTTGAGTTTTGGCGTTGCACGTTTTTATTATTATATTATTTTACTGTTTATATATTACACTTTTAGTCAAACTATATCTCACACGTGAATTTCCGATTGCCCTTTCATGTTATATTATGCATGTGAACGTTTGTGAACTTCCGATTCTTGTGATGAAGTGTCTGTAAACACATATGTCAGTCTGTGCATGTGAACTTATCTAAACTACAGTGATTTGTGATGAAGTGTTCGTAGACATATATGTGAACTTTGTGCATACGAACCTATGTGAACATCCTATACTTATTCTGAAGTATCCTTTTTCAATCTTATGTAAACTTTTGTTTCAATCATATGTAAAATTTTGTCTTTTTGAATTTGATCATGTGAACCTTAAAGCATGCGTTAAGTGGATTATATGTTTTGTGAACTTGAGCTTGTGAACCTTTGTGAACCTTATAACAAGTGTTTTAAATGGAGTTTTTTAACGTGGACATGTGAACATGTGTGAACCTTAAAACGAATGTGAAGCGATTGAGTTTTTTTTATGAACTTGTTCATGTGAACCTTTGTGAACTTTAAAACATCTGCTTAAGTTGATTATATGTTATGTGAACTTGTGCATGTAAACCTCTGTGAATCTTAGGAACGTGTAATCAAATACATGTATATGTTTATGTGAACTTGCTAATGTGAACCTTTGTGAACTTCGAAGAACAAAAACTTTAAGATTTCATCTCTGTCGTGAAATTCCAGAAAATTGTGGGATTATGGAATTTTGATTAAAAAATTGACTTGAAACTGCAATCAATAAGAATAATTTCACTTGATTTCATACCTGGGTTGAAGCACACTAGTTGATTTCTTGAAACATGACTGCTTATCATTTTTTTTTTGATTTTTGCAAAAAAAAAATAAGTTTGGATTGCTTTTTAATTTCTGCAGTTGATAATTGTGTTGATTTGGTTTTTTTATTTTGATTGTGGGTTTCATTTTTTTCTCTCGATTGATAATGGTGTTCGATGTGTGTTTTCGTTTTTTATGAATCTATTTTGGAAGGATAACTTTTTTAAGAATTGAGAATATTTGAATTGAGAGATTTTAGGAATGAGATCACTCATGATCCACGTTTTGGCAGTTAGTTATGGGATGATTATATTTTAAATATAGTATGTTTGAGATGTCATTTTTATAATTTGCAAAATTAATGACTATTTCCTCAATATGTGAACCTTAAGTGTAAGATTTATTAAATTTTTCTTTTTATTTCTATGTAATTCTTCCCTTATAAATAGGGGTTCATATTCAGTTAAAAACACACTACTGTTATTCTCTCCACATTATTTTACAACATGTTATCAGCATGAGGCTCTCGTAAAAATACTCCCTACACAAAATTCCCCAAATTACGATTTTATATACCAAGTCCACGAGATCAGCCTCATCAAACACCAAGAGGTAATTATTGTTCAAGGTAATCATTTAATTGTTAAAGTTTTGTCGTTTTCTTTTACTAAAACAATTGAGTTTTCTTATTAGTATATATGAATAATTGTAGTATGATTTTAATTCTTGAAGAATTGATAATGGTTCTAGAATAACCAATATTTGTTTTATTAATTTCAGTTCCTAAAGAATTGATAATGATTCTAAAAGAACTATAATATATTTTCTCAAGTTCCCGAAGAACACTAATATATTATCTCAAGTTCCCGAAGAACTTAATATATTTTCTCAAGTTCCCGAAGAACTATAATATATTTTCTCAAGTTCTCGAAGAACTATAATATATTTTCTCAAATTTTCAAAAAATTATAATATATTTTCTCAAAGTTCCTGAAGAACTATATATTTTTATTTATTTTAGTTAACATTTATAAATTTATTTATTTCAATTCTTGAAGAATTGATAATTGTTCTAGAAGAACCAATTTATTTAAGTTCCTGAAGAACTATATACTTATATAGTGTCTTTCTTATAGTTCTTGAAGAACTAAATATTCTAACAATCTAGTTTTATTAAATTAAAAGTTCCAGAAGAACTATAATATTTATAAATTTATTAATTTCAATTCCTAGAGAATTGATAATAATTTCAAAAGAATCAATATTCGTTTAAGTTTCTAAAGAGTTGTATACCAATACTCTGTATTTCTTTTTTTTGAATCCATACTCTGTATTTCTTTTTTATTTATTTATAAATTTATGATAAACGCTCTAACGTGTATATTTTAGTGCGTAAATGTTATGGTTTTGAAGGGTAAATTGAGCGATTATCGTGAGAAATAGTCTATTTATCTCTTGTTTAACGTTTCGAAGGTTAGGAATCAACTTTAAATGACTTTAGGACAAAAAATGACAAAAACGGACGGATTCGGACGAGTCAGAAACGCTACAGGGGCGCCAAAAAATTACACGGGACAGCCCGTGTAAAATTGGCTTTGTCCGTGTATCAAGCCAGAAGCACTACACGGATTCTCGAAAAGTACACGGACAAGACCGTGTAATTTAAGCCTTGTCCGTGTACCACCACAGAAGCAATACACGAACACGAGGAATTTACACGGGCATTTTGTACATTACACGGTCACAACCGTGTACTTGGACAAACTTTCAGAAAAATAAGGAAAAAGAGAGTTTGAGCGATATACAACAATTAGAGACTTAACAAAGACGTCCAGACTCATTCTTTGGGAGTCCATCATCATTCTTTAACCATTCTTGAGAGAGAAAAACTCGTTTTCGAAGGGAACGAAAAGCAAGGAACAAGATTGGATCGGAGCGCAATGTAGATTTCGGAGCAGACGTGCCAACTACAGTTAGATCTCTATGGATTTCTCTGCCGTTGACCGGTTCTTTGTTATCTTCTTTGTGTTTTTCTTTCCAATTATGAACTAAACTCTTCCAAACACTTAGGTTGAGATGAACTATTGATTGTTGAACCAGATATTTGATTTTAATTTTAGTGTTGAGTTGTTTGTTGACTGAGATTTAGTTATAAATTGTCTTTGCCATTGTTGATTGCTTGACGGCCGTTTGTGATTGACATATTGATTCGTATAGGGCTAATAAAGATAAAATATACGATAGATCACTCATAATTAAAAGGAGTTGAATGCAAATATAGAGATAGATCGACGTAAATCTTCCGGAATAATGTCAAACTTAATAGAGTAATTCACAGAACATTAATGCGGTGTTAATTAATTTAATTTAGAAAGACATTTCAGGTTAAGTTAATTAATATTAGATGTTAATTACCTTGAGAGAGGGATTAATATAATTTAGGAATTACCACGGTCTAGTCATAAACTTCACACTAATTCTAATTTCAATTGATGGTTAAACAACTTTAGGGATTTGAAATCTAAGTGTTGCCTTAGTAAATTGATTTTTAATCTCATCATTTTCTGTTATTGCATATTTAATTTTTGGTTTAATTAGTAGTTAATCAATTAATCAATTTTCATTACATTTGGTAGACTAGATAGTAATAAATAGTGAGTAGCTAGTAATCTGTATCTGTGGGATCGACACTTGGGGCTCTTAAAGCCATTTACTGCGCCGATAGGTACACTTGCTTTTTGGTAACGTAGGGTAAACGACCATCAAGTTTTTGGCACCGTTGCCGGGGATAGATATTAGTTAAAATTAGGCGTTATTAATCTAGTCATTTTATTTTTGTTTTCTTAAGTTTTTCTGTTAATTTTGTCATTCTTGTTTAGTTTTATTTGATTTTTTTTTCGAGAACTATGTTGGGTTTTGTTTAGTTCTGTGCAGATAACAGGAAGTTTATGACCCGAGCAAATTCGACAGAACTAGTTAATTTTGATTCAGAGATTGAACAAACTTTTCATGTTCGGTTGAGAAACAGAAAACAACAAGGGAAAATAGAAAGTTCAAATGCAGAAACAAAGATGATAGAAGAAAATCCGCGTTTGCCGGCAAACCAGAATATTCAGCAAAATTCGATTTACCAGCCGATGACTATGTCAGATTATGCTATACCAAGTTTAACTGGAGCAGAGTCTAGCATTGTTCATCCTACAGTAGTTGCAAATAATTTTGAGATCAAGTCTAATCTTATACAGATGTTGCAACAAAATGTACAGTTCAACGGAGTACAGGATGAGTATCCGAATGCACACATAGCAAGCTTCCTAGAGATATGTGATATGTTCAAGATGAATGAAGTAATTGATGATGCTATTAAGTTAGGTTATTTCCATTTACTTTACAGGGAAAAGCTAAGTTGTGGCTACAGTCTCTTCCTAGACATTCGATCACAACATGGGACGGGTTGGCAGAAAATTTTTTTAAAAAATATTTTCCGCCGTCAAAGACTGCAGAAATGAGGAATGATATTTCCTCATTTATTCAACAGGATGGAGAATCGCTATATGACACGTGGGAGTAATTCAAGGAATTACTGAGAAAATGTCCACACCATGGTCTTCCTGTCTGGCTACAAGTGCAAACTTTTTATAATGGACTGAATATGAGTACTAGACAGATGATTGATGCAACGGCAGGGGGAACACTTAATAACAAGACACCGGATGCCTCACAGGAATTAATTGAGGAGATGACAATGAACAATTATCAGTGGTATTCATCTAGAACTAAGCCATCTAAACAAGCAGGAATGTATGATGTGGATGCGTTTACAGCCTTGGCAGCTCAAGTGGAACTATTGAATAAAAAGATTGACGGATTGTCAATAAGTCCAAAGGTGAATAAAGTCTTACAATGTGAAGTATGTGGTCACGCCAGTGCTGAATGTGTTGAAAGTGTTAATTATATGGGTAACGCTCAGAGACAACCATTTAACCCATGCAGTAATACTTACAATGTCGGATGGGCAAAACACCCCAATTTCTCTTGGGAAGGTCAGAATCAGAATAAACCAAGTCATCCATCGGGATTTCATCAACAACAACACCAAGGACCCGAGAAGAAAGTTAATTTGGAGGATCTTTTGACAAAATTTGTTCAAGCTTCTGATATAAGGTTTACTCAACTGGAAACAGAGAAAAAATCAATCAGCTTCGTTGAGAAATTTGGAAAATCAAGTTGTACAATTGGCAAAATTGATGTCAGAAAGGCAACAAGGTTCTTTACCGAATAACACAGAAACTAATCCTCGCAAACAAGCAAAAGCAATTACTTTGAGAAATGGGAGAGAAATAGAATAATGTGAAGGACAACAAAAATTGCCAACAAAAACAAATTCTGAAACTCCACCCGAGAAGCAACCGGTTAGAGAATACAAGCCAACAATTCCATATCCGGCTAGGCTTAAGCAAGATCGCATAAATGAACAGTTTGGTAAGTTTCTTGAATTATTTAAACAATTGCATATTAACATCCTGTTTGTTGAAGTTTTGTCACAGATGCTAAAATATGCAAAGTTTCTCGAGGAACTATTATCAAACAAGAAAAGGCTTGAGGAGTTATCTGCAGTCTCTTTGAATGCAGAATGCTCGACAATTTTGCAAAACAAGCTTCCTCAAAAATTAGAAGATCCAGGTAGTTTTACTATACCTTGTACTTTTGGTAGTTTGTTAGTTGAGAAAGCTCTTGCAGATTTGGGGGCAAGTATAAATCTTATGCCTTATAAGATGTTCACACAATTGGGATTGGGAGAGCCAAAACTGACTCAGATGAGTTTACAGTTAGCTGATAGATCAATCAAATACGCGCGAGGAGTAATTGAGGATGTACTGGTAAAAGTTGATAAATTTATTTTTTCAGTAGATTTTGTGATTTTAGATATGGATGAAGATAGGGAAGTACCTTTAATTCTCGGCAGGTCATGTTTAGATACTGTTAAAACATTAATTGATGTGAGTAGCGGTAAATTAGTTTCGAGAGCAGGAGATGAAGAGGTAACTTTTTATATATCTAAATCCATGCAAAAACCTGTAGAGAAAGATGATACTTGTTGTTCTATTGATATTATGGATTTGGCAGTTATAGAATTTTTGCAGGAAATTGTTGATAGTAATATTTTGGAAGATTCTATAACACAAGAAGAGCAACACAGTAATGCATAAATGTCAACCAAGCAAGACATAGTAGAAAAGAAATAGGTAAAAATAAATAGAAAGTTTGAAAAAATGTTACCAGAGGAAGTCAAGAAGTCAAAGCTCTCAGTTGACGATTCGCCAGTTTTAGAGCTAAAAGTCTTACCCGAACATCTCGAGTATGCTTTTCTGGAAAAAGAGTCAAAACTGCCAGTAATTATTGCCTCTATCTCAGCGAGGAGAAAAAACTTAAACTTGTCAATTTGTTGAGAGAGCATAAACGTGTCATAGCTTGGAAAATTTCTGACATTAAAGGTATCAGTCCTTCTTATTGTACTCACAAAATACTAAT
>CANYCX014075842.1:0-23056 GCA_948193385.1 Breynia disticha f. nivosa
TTAATATTACTAAACCTACTAAACCTACCATACCTACTATCTTTTATGTTGGTAAAATGAAAATATACCACCTTGCATGCATTTTGTAATAAGTGCATGATGACACATGCATGACATGTTCATGACATGTATATATATATATATATATATATATTTAATTAATTTATTTATTTATTCTTCGTAACAATTATTTCTCGTAAAAATTATGTCTCGTAAATATAATTTTATTTATAACATTGACGGTGATATATTTACGAATATTTTTCCAGAATGTTACAATTGGAGTTATGTAATTGAAGATGTAGATAATTGATCCATGTATTATGCATTAATTTTGAAAAATATTATGAAATAATAAAAAAATAAATATACATTAGTTGACAATAAATTGGTCACAAGTTGACAAAGAGAAAAATAGAGGTGCAAAATGTACATAAATGAGAATTGATCCTTACACCTCTTACATTCTAAACAAACACCCTATCATTTAAGCTACATGCTTACTTTTGCAAACAAAGCCATTATTTTATAGTGTCTGGTATTTGAAGAAACACTATCAAAATTCTAGCATATATGACATAAGTATTATTAGTTTGGCAAAATTGAAAATGTGGTATTTTAAATATGAAATTATTCTCCTTTGAACACATATGTTTGCAATATGCAAAAGCATAGCTGTACATGTTGAAGTTGGAAATTGACTAGCATGAGATGTTATTATGCAATGGCTTCTATCTTAAAATGACAATATTTTGAATACAATATAACCATGATTTATTTTGCATATTATATTTATGTTTGAAATTGAATGTGTTAAAAATTGTTTATATGTTTGAGATTTAATTTCTTTGAAAAATAATTAAAATCATCAATGTTAGATAATTTGCAGAATACATGTTTGATTATAAGAAATTTAAATGACTAATTTTATTTAACTCATTTTAGGTAGGATTTTTTTCAATTAAGATTTTCTATAATTTTACAAAAAAAGAACCATGTAATTTTTTCTTACCATATGTTACTCACTTAGTTGACATGCAAATTTTTTTCCAACTCATCAAGAAAATGCCACACATCAGAAGTTATGTGTAAATTACACAACTTCTTATAGTTCAATATTGCAAACAATAGTGTGACCCTAAGTGTAAAGTAATATAAATCCAGAGACTGTAGTGAAAACAGATTGACTTTAGTGACTTTACTAAACATCATCATGAGTGTTTTTTACTTATTTCAGACGACAAGAAAAAAGAAGAGCAATTCTGATTTTATGAGACTCACACACCATTGTCTTTTTCAAATTATATAATTGTAAATAATAAATCCAAAAACACCCAAAGAATGAACCAAACGAAATAAAAAATTAAAATATTTTTTCAAACCATAGTGAAAAACCAAACAAATTTATCCAAAAACCCAAATCAATAATCATTTTCTTCAACCTGATCCTCGAACTTTTTTTTCAACCACCATAATCATAACCCAAATCTAACGTTCTATTTTAGAAACCAAGATTTAATCTCTCTCCTCAACATATGATTATAAAATAACAACTAAAATATTGACTATCATTTTGTTTTTTCAAACAAGGGAAATAAATTTGTATAAATGACCAGTATGATAGTTGTTAGTTAGTTTGTGAAATTATAATAGTTGGTTAGTTTGGTTTAAGCACAATTGTAATTGGTTAATTGTGACACTTATTTGTCAATTTTTTAATGGGTTAAATGCTTAAATTCTTATAGTTTAGGAGTTGAAGAGATATCAGAAGTTTAAAGGGTTTGGAGAATTCTTGGAAAAGTCTAAGGGGTTTGCAATGGGTCCGTGCTAATTTAAAAAATGAACCAAAAAACCACCAAAATATGATTATACATGTTGCTACCTCAACAATAATAGAGCCAATTGTTTTGACATGTTTTGGCCAAATCTTTATAAATCCATTACAAAAGTAACTAAAGTGAGAATATCAAGGTCTGAAGCCCAACGTCACTCCAACGTTCAAGTTTATTCTGTATCATTACATAGTTATAGTATCATGAAAGATGAAAAATTATCTCATTTTGTGATGAATTGTGATATTTATAGACATCTTAAAAGGTTGGATGAGTCTTCACAAGATAAAGTGTTTAAGATTGAATAAGGAGATTTGTTTTTACTCTTCTTGGTTTCCTAAGTATTCTAATGAATCTTAGAACATTTGAATAAATATGTTCATTATCTCTTTATTGTAGATAATTATGTCATGTAAATATTTTGATCCTCACAGGCTCTACTAAGCCACTTCAGTCTATTTGGGATTTATGGGTCTTTTGAGCTTCGTTTAGTGGTATAGTAATGGCTTCACCCTATTATCTTTAAGTTTCTTGGTGGGAAGACAAAGAACATAATCTGTCACAATTCTATTATTTTCAGTATATTTTTCTTTGAGGAAACTTTTTAGTAGTACATTTAATTTTGGAGATTGAATATAATATTTTGCAAAACTACAAGGATGAAAACATGATTTTTCAAATTGTTAAGGACTTTAAATGGTAAAAATTTGTATTCAATGATGAAATAAAATATTTTTTAAAAATGTATGGATAAAAATGCAATTTGCATAACTATTAGGGACTCATCTAGGTAAAAATTGAGTTTAGTGACCAAATATAATATGTTATACAAATTCAAGGTTAACTCATAATTTGTAAGCCAATAAAGTTATTTACCTTGGTACCTGTGTCATCACATGGTTTCTTGATATTTATATATTTCTTGTAAAAGAAACACTGTAATGCAAAATAAAATCTTAACATCATTTATTTTTCTTTCCATATCATTGCAATGATCCGATTTGAACTGAGACTTACGTACTGTCTGGACCATGAAGTGTAGACCGTTCTGTATGAACCTCTATTACTAAGATTGTCTACTTGTTAATTATAATTATTTTGTGGTTATTACTTAATTTAATTCATCATTTAAATTTAGCAAAAGAAAATTACTGATTTTTAATAAAATCATATGCTATATAAATATATGTAGTATATATACTACCTAAAATTCATTCTATCAGTGTGGAGCTCTGGATTATACATTGATTAAATGCCCATTAATGTTGGAAAAAATATCCTCATTGAGTCTATCTAGAGCTTATTTGAGAATTCTATGTGAATTTTGAATCAAGATGAGGAGTTTGGAAATGTTGTCGTGAAATATAAGGTTAATGACATAGATATTAAGGTTAATGAAATCCTTCCACATCAATTGTTTTTGTTGAGCAGAAAGAGAGTAATTTGTAATAAACCATATAGTACAGTAGGGAAGATGATGGATGAAGAGACTCAAAGTTCTTAAAGACGAGATATTTAGCACAATCATTTCATGAAACAACCAAACTCATACAATCCCAAATAGCACAAGGTTTAGAGTTATTTAATGTGAAAACTTATTTCCACTGCCTAAACTTCAATTAAGGGTTCTTCAAAAGCACTTTAACCAGCATTTTACCTTTTGAATTAGGAGAATTTATTACAAACTACTTGAATTTTGGATCAAGTACAGCAATTTCATTTTCTATTCGAGTAAAAGCAGCCGAAATGAAAAACCACACTAGCTTTCCAATTCACACACGTTATTGAGGAGAATTGGAGAAAACAAGTTTTAACAACATATGAATAGTATGGATGATTCTTAAAATGAATCCTTCTTGTACTAAAGAGATTTTAAGATATATAAACTAAAGAAATATATACCCCTTGTCTGTGGGTTCAACGATTAATGCGTTTTACTCTTTCTTTGTGATCGCGGGTTCGATCCTCCGTAGCGGCGCTAGGGAGGCATACAGGTTCTAACCTGTCGGTTCGCCGGGACTAATCGAAAGGCGTCTCCCTGCCCTTGGTTTGTGGGTTTGTCCGACCCCTTTCCTCAAATTTTATAACAAAAAAAACTAAAGAAATATATAATATATGATGTTTATATAACTTGTGTAACCTTCTCTTGGTTGACTAAACATCCCTACACACTTCATTTTATATGCAAACATTGAAGCTTAAATCATTGTAGGACACTGCACGTTGATTTCTTTACCATTATGTCTAAAATGTTCATATTTTACTTGAGTAACTTTTGAAATTGGTTGAGTAAAACTCCCTTGAGCATCAACTAGCCATTCCATAACTTTCTCAAACTTCTAGGACCTATTAGTCAAGTAACTTCAATGATTCGTTGACTAATCTCCCTGCATATGCATTAGTAGAGTCATATACATATGGCTCAAGTAAATTGGCTTGTGAAGGGACTTTTTCCATAGGACTGTAATCGAGCTAAGTCGAGTCAATCTTCGAAATTTTCATGCTCTTTTCGTTAAAAATTTCTCGAGTTTGAGTTTGAACCGAACTTTTTATCGAGATTAAAATTTTGTTCAAGTTTGACTCGTTTAAAGCTCACGAACTAACGAGTCTATTCATGATTCTAAAACGAACATCTTAAAACCTTTTAAACGAGTCTAGTACTTATGAAGTGACATTATGTCATTAGATATGATATAACGTCATTTTATACAAAAAAAAAAAGCATGAAGTAACATTATGTCATTAGGTGTGTCATAATGTTATTTCATAAAAAATAAATACCAGAATGGAAAATAGTTTAAAAACCATCATAAATTAAGAATTATTTTTTATATCACCATAAATTAATAAAAAATATTTTTTTTACTTTTTAGTAAATTGCCCCTTAAATTCACAATTAATAATCAACAATAACAAACCGTTAAATCATTTATGATTTTGTTAACGAGTACACAAACAGAGATCCAACACTACGACGTTGACCCAAAATTATCCAAAAAACTAATTTAAGTCAAAATACAACTTCGTTCGAAATGTCAGGATAAAAAACGAACCTCATCCTTAACCCACAAGTGAATGACTACATTATGACACCCAAGGAAGAAATTAAAGGGCACGAGGAGGTTGGTCGTACCTCGTCGTGTCTATGTCTTTAGTCATTTTTTTATCGTGTATTTTTTTATAATACCGTTATTTTACCTTATTTTTTTGATGTACTATTTTTAATTCATCTATTTTCGTCCCCTTTAAAAATATTCTAGTTCGTGACTAAGGACAATAAGAAGAAATTTTTAATAATATGATTATGTAAGCATTGGATATGTTTAATTTAATCAATTTTAGATGACTTTGACAAAAGTGGTATAGTTAAAAACATTTTTAGATATTAACCCGATGAAAAATAACCCTTGCTTATCCATTGTCTCTATGCTCTGTATATTTATAATGGGGGGCTGTTTTCCTTAGCTCGCCCACACTGCCACAAAACTGAGAATTTTCACAAGGCATTTCCACTCTTTATAAATTATTCCTCCAACTTGATCTCTTGAAGTTGATTTCGAATCTTTCTCATCTTCTCTCATTTGTGTTATATATCAGTGTTTGGACTGATCTTTTTACTTCCATCGTTCCATCAATTCTGTTGGGTTCTTTGAAACACAAAACAATGTCCACAACAAACCTCAAAAACATTAATGCTGACATACAACATCACGACTTAGTCTCAGTGGAGAACTCCAAATCCCAGCCATGTCATGTTAAAGCTTTTGCAACACTTTATCCTTCTGGCTTTTTCCGAAAGGTATATCGAATTCTGAACCCACATTCCTTTCCATTTTTCTTTCTTCTTTTTCCTTTCATCTTTATTATGATTCAATCACTAGAATGCAGCCATGTTTGTCTTTCACAAATTTCTTTGTTTCAAGTTATCGTATTGTTGCATCTCTACTGCACAAATGGTAGTAATTAATCTGCACGTACCCTCAATACATTAAACATATGTATTTTCTTAAGTTGGAATTAAGTTGTTTGAATGAACACATGCAATTACAGGTTGTGGCGGAACTGATAGCAACCTATTTGCTGGTATTTGTGACGTGCGGAGCTGCGGCTATTAGCGGAGTTGATGAACAAAGAGTGTCGAGATTTGGAGCGTCGGTGGCGGGAGGACTCATAGTCACTGTGATGATATACGCCGTTGGCCATATCTCCGGCGCACACATGAATCCTGCTGTCACCATTGCCTTCGCCACTGTTAGACATTTTCCGTGGAAACAGGTTTGTGCAGTAGTTTTTCATGCAATATATATATTATTTACAAATAGATTTGTAATTATTAATTTGCATGTTCTTAAATATTTAGAGGTCGCGACTTCAATTCTTGCTAGAGAAAATGAAAATAACTCATGAAAAGAAGTTTAAATATTATGATCTTATTAGTATAATGAGATTCAGGATTAAAAAATTTAAAAGAAATATAATATTCATCCCTTTCATGTTTGTTTAAGGACAATATAACATGTTAATTTAGCTTATAGTTGCCAGAAAATTATATATGTTGTGTACATTTATATAACATAAAATAGTAATTAAGAAGTGAAAATATATGTCATGTTTCAGTAATTATATGTATTCGGAGATGTATAGGGAGGTACGTTTCTTTAGTTTTTTTTTTTGTTTTTCCGAACCTACCATAATTGAAGAGGATCGCGGTTAAAGGGATTAATAATTTTTTGTACTCGGTAACACGATTTCTAAATACACAATTATGACATAACACAAACAACATAAATTTGATTTTTATAATATTTATGTCATAAATAATAATATTTGTTAAAAAAATGATATTAACATAATTACGATCCACATAACTTGAATTGCAACCTAAACAACCTCAATTATGTCATGACATATGTTAATTAGGCTCTTAATCATGTTGTGAATACTGAGTGACATCATAGTACGATGCCCTCTAGAACTTATGTGGAAGGCACAAATTCTTGGTAACAGAAACATAACAAACATTCTTTAGGGTGGAAGACGGCGTTAGGAATGGATCAACACATTCGCTTTGTGGGGCACTAAGTGCATAAATGATAGGTTAAAAAGGGTAGGCCAAGATCCATAACTACATGAAATCAATGCTCATCTGATGAAAGCAACAAGTGTTCCCCAACTGGACCCATTCACTGCCACTGCTTTGCTCTTCACCCACATACTCTACCGGTTGAGATAATGCTTCATCACATTATCAAATTTATATGCAACACTTGCTGAGATCTTTTTGGTTTTAATAACTTGGGAGAACTTCATTTCACTTAACTTTTCTAATAGAAATTGGAGTTAGTAAAGGTATGAAATGGGTGCATGATAGCTACAACAGTGCTGGCATTCTTTAAACACCAAACATGCACTTGAACATCACACGTTCTCATCCATATAAATAATGCAAGTTTTATCTATGCCATCAATTAATATAGATGCCCTACTTTTACCCAAAAAAAACTAGTAGCAGTAGGTGATCTATTACAACAAATTATTAATTTGTCAAGTCAAATATTGAAACTGATTATTGTAATTGGTCTTATATTTTATAAATAAACCGTGTTTAAGAAAGTGTGGAGTGAAAAAAATGTAAAAAAAAATTGATGCAGGTTCCAGTATATGCAGCAGCACAAGTAACAGGAGCGATTACAGCATCATTCACACTGAGACTGTTACTTCACCCTATAAAAGATGTTGGAACAACTTCCCCTACAGGGACGGATTTTGAAGCTCTCACCATGGAAATTGTCGTAACCTTTTCCATGATGTTCGCCACTTCAGCCGTCGCTACTGATACTAAAGCTGTAATTTAACATTATTTCCTCCAATTTTTCTCTAATATTTTGTCATTCTTTACAGTTTTAGTAGTATATTTAGCTTTTTTCTTTTTTTTTTTTTGCAGATAGGAGAGTTAGCAGGTATAGCAGTTGGTTCTGCAGTATGCATAACATCCATCTTGGCAGGGTAAGTGTCTTCGTCCTTACATGTTTAAAGGAACCCACATAGCATTATAACCAGAGGTGTAAAACCGTTCATAACCGGCTGTTTACGGTTCTAAGATCTATGAAACTGGAACTGGACCATGAGCTATTTGGTTTCAGCGATTCACTTTCGGTTTGAAAATCAACAAGTCAGAACCAAGTGGTTCTGGTTCGCCAATTTCGGTCTTTTTTTCAATTGAAAATGAACCGAATCAACGGTTCACAATTCATGGTTCCTAAAAACAAGAGTCGAACTATAAACCAGTCAGTTCTAGCAGTTCGATTCCGAAACCAGTAAACCAATAATTCTAATTCCAATTCGCTGATTCTGGTTAGGTTTTTCAAACTCTAATTATGATTGTTGAGTTAGAAAAACTCAATTATATTTTCTGGCAAAATAAAATAACAAACGTAAGGTTTTCAACTATAAACGCCTTTTGTGTCTAACCAAGTTTTGAAGTGGTGCTCAGACCAGTGTCAGGTGGTTCCATGAACCCAGCAAGAACAATAGGACCCGCAATTGCTAGTGCATACTATAAGGGAATATGGGTTTACCTGGTAGGACCAATTACAGGAACCTTGCTTGGTGCATGGTGTTACAACCTTATCCGAGAGACTGAAAAACCTGTCCGACCAATTTCGCCTCGCTCATCTTCATTCAAACTGAAGAGAATGGGAAGCAAAGATCAGGAGCTGGTCAACAAAGACCCCTTCAATGACTTCTGAAAGAACCATATTAGAAATTCCTTCACAAACAATAGTTGTACATCGAATTTCCACTGTTATCTTCAAATCCATAATCTCCAATTTCAAATGCAGTGTGATGTTTAAACATTTTATACATAAGCAAATATCGAGTTGATATCTGCAATCTTTATGTTCTTACACACGTTAGAACTGTATAACACATAATTGAAAGCGCTAAATAACATACAATAACTTAAATAAGACATCAGTTGCCTTTCTCATGCGGCCTTTTCAGACACTACGAAACTCCCTGGGTTTATTGTGATGCTCTTAGTGCAGTTATCAGTTTTGTAAATCCCAACCAGTCGATCTGCCAACTCAAACATGTTGTTTCTGAGACTGCAAGTTGACATACGAATTTTAGTGACAAGAATAGGTTGGATAGAAATAAGAATCAATAATCTGTTGTGAGCATCTGTCCATACCTTATAATGACGAATTGAGCATCTTTTGTTCGGTCCTTCACATAGTGCCCCACAATAGAAACATTTTTGAAATCTGCATTGAAGCGTATAAATCAATGGAGATAGCAAGGAAACTGAGAACACAAAAACAGAAATGCACAATCCTAAACAAGAAGATTACCCAAAGCAGCATCAATTTCATCCATCACATAAAGGGGTGTGGGCTTATAGTGATGAAGAGCAAATACGAGAGCCAATGAACTTAGCGTCTGAAAAAGGAAGGAAAATAGTAAGACTCACGAAACTGTCAAACTGGTAATGTAGGGATTAATTATCAGCATAACAATCGCATTTGCTAATAACATGAGAAAAGTTCAGCTGTGACCTTTTCACCGCCAGACAAATTTGCAATATTTTTCCAACTTTTCTTTGGCGGTCTGACACTGAAGACAACACCTTCAGAGAAAGGATCCAAGGAATCAACCAGCTCTAGCTCTGCATCCCCTCCAAGAGTAATCATCTAACATAAAGAACAGGATTACAAGACAATCTTTTGATGTGATCAACTTAAACATCCAATGCATAGAGTAACTTAATTCTGTGTAATAAATTCAAGCCATCTCAATTGACAACAAAACATAATTTATTAATCAGAAATACAGTTCCCGTGCTGGCAGACCAGGAAACAAACCTGATACATTTCCTTTAATTTCAGTGATATTGCATTAAATCCTGCCATGAACTCGTCCAACCTAAAAAAAATAAGAAATGCAGATAAGGCGTGTCTTCTTCCTTTTGTGGGAATGGCCGAAGGGAGAAAGGAAATGTGCTATAAACACAAATAAACGTTCACAGGTGTACCTTTTCTTTCTCCATTCATCATACTGCCTTTTAACATCATCACGTTGCAGAGTGACCATGTTCAGTTCCTCTACTCGCTCGTTGTACAATGAAACTTTTCTTCTGTATCTGCATGATAGATGTACATTGTCTCATGTATAGAACATAACCAAATCACAAAATCCTTTTACATAATGAAAGTATATATATATTCATACTCTGCGATTGAATCAAGATTTGGGTTCATCTCTTTCAGCTGTGCCTCCAGCAATGTCAACATTTCAAGGGCCCGTTTGAGGTCACAAGCTGCAGAGAGAGTCTCATCACTAAGCGTCTCTTGAAGCTTTTCAGGGTCCACTAGATCTTTCTGAATTCTGAAAGCAATACAGACAACATTATAAATGCTTCAAGATTCACTCTCACAACACCAAATGATCAAATGCTTCAGTAAACTTGACATACTGCTCCATATGCTGTGTAAGAGAATTTTGTATATCCTCAAGCTTTTTCTTGTAGCCCTTTGCCTTCATTTCCATCTCCTTGGAACCTTTCTTCATATCTTGCAACTTAAAATCAGCATCAACCTGTGAACAAAATAATAACTTGAGGTGAACAAGCGAGAAGTAAATAATATAATGCATTACATTTCAAAAAAGTGACATGCTGTACCTCTGATGCTCGCAACTCATCCACTACTTTTTTAACTTCTTCATATTCAGATTTAGCTTTGTCCAGTACTTCCTTGTGTTGATCAATCAGCTGCAAAGAGAAAAAAAGGATGATTATTCAATAGCCAAAGTTTCAAGTCAATAACAACACTTCAAACAGAGAAAGAATAAGCAACAAACCTTTTGCGTTTTTTCATAGTTCTCATAAACTGCAAATGCTTTTACTTCTATTTCCTTAAAAATGCCTTTCATTTTTTCCTTCTCCTCAACAAGATCTTCCTTTTCTTTCTTTGAATCTTCAATCCCCTTTGTTAATTTCTCAATCGATTTCTGATTTGTCTCTATTTGAACTTTGAGACGGTTAATCTCAGTGCTATTTTTATCAATATCCTGACAAGAGAATGTCATTAATCACAAAAATACTACCATAAAGGAAATCAGACATTTCATGTAGTTCTTTTAACTTACCGACTGAATCTTGTTGACCTTGGCTTTCTGTGTTTTCAACTTTTCCCCACCAGCATTTTCTATTTTATTCTGAAGCTCCATTGCCTGGAAGGAAAAAAAATTTAAGAAAACCAAAATGGAATGATCCGAGTCTGGTACAGAAATTTCTTCAGAGACATCATCAATGTTCAGAAAAAATTATAGCACAAACTAACGACACTCTGTATAGCATTAAGAACAACATGGTCAGAACATGAACAGTGCTCAGAAGGAAAAAAAATGGAGGGGACTTTGTTAGAAACCTTCTCCTTCAGTTTTTTAGACCCTGTGGTAAGTTTATCAATCTCTTTTTCCTCAGTAGAAATAATTATCTTGAGCTCCTCCAGCCTATCATGCTCGTGTTTACTTGGATGTGAAGCTGCCTCCAGGGGTTTAAGTTGTTTTCTGAGATAAGCATGCTCTGTCTTCAGACTGTCCAACTGTTTCAGTACAGCAATATTTTTTTTATAATTAGTTCAAAGAATGAATTTCACTTTTATGTAGCAACAAACCTTGGAGCAAATGAGTTGTGTTACCTCTTTCTGGCTTTTAGCTAATTCCATCTCCAGGCGAGCTATTTCTTTTTCAGCAGCCTGGTATTGCTTTATCGAAACAGCAATTCGATCACGCACACCATTCAACCTGTCAGTCAAGGCAGAAAGCTCCATCTCAGCAGTAGCAACAGCATCTCCCGATACACTGGTTGATCGAATAGAAGTCCCCATCTTACCACCACGTGGCTTACTTCCTCCACCACTCATAGTACCAGATTTTTCAAAAAGGGCACCATCAAGAGTAACCACACGTCGAAATTCAGTGTTCCCACCATATGCAATTCTTGATGCCTGTTATCAAGAAAATTGAATCTAAATGTTCGTCTGGGATAAGCTATTTGATACAGGCATGCTAGGCAAAAAAATACAAACATTTAAATTTCTTCCAAAATTATCTGATATCATATTCAGAATACATATTCTGCAGAACAGCAGGTCTGAATCTATCACATTTTGTGACTGCAGCTCGTGCGAATCTGTCACATTTTGCTACTAAAAATTATTCTTTCAACTGATAAAAGTACACGTTCAGAAGGCACTATGATCTTTTATGCTGTGATCATGAACTTAACCATGAGATATTTGATATAACATGTAAAGGAAAACTGAAGAAACAAAAGGAATTAAGCCTATACCAGCAAATTCTTGGGAAAATTTTGATTTTTCTATAGGTAGAAACATTCTATTTGAAAGTCATGACCATGTTTGTTTTTGTTTCGGATAATCCTACCTCTATTAAGAAGAACAAGACATGAGAAAAGTGGAATCTACCTGATCAATATCCTTTGCTACAACAGTGTTACCCAAAGCAGCATAGAAAGCAAGTTTCATTCTTTCATCCCGAACTTTGACCAAATCAAAAAGACGTGGAACTCCCTCAGGAGTGGTGACATTTCCCTTTAGCTTTGACAAAAGGTCAACTTGTTTCTCCTTCATGAAGAACAAAGAATCGTGAAATTCAACATTTACAGAATCTTAAAAAACGTTATTTCTTTGCCAAGCTATGCCTACCATATTAATCACTGATTAGCTGAAAATATACACCAGCCTACCCCAATCAATTAAACTGAGAAAACCAATTCAAAGAAAATGGATAATTCGAGGCACAAAGAGACATTATTAAGCTTAATTTTGGAACAACTTACACTTTACTGGTGGTTAATCTATGAAAATGAATAAGAGGTTCAAATATCATTGCATCATCAACAATTACAGAGAGAAGAATGAATAAAATAATTTATTTGTTATAAGCAAAGGAGACTATTTCTTGATTGAGATGCACGAAGGAGGATGCATGAGAAAAGCATGCTTATACGGTCCCACATTTACGAATAAGAGAATTTGAGCACTGGTTTTAAAAATGATTAAAGACCCTGTAGCGTTTGATCTATTTCTAACTGCACACTGGAACCATTCTCCAACCTTTAAATTCGTCTACTGCAACTGCAAGGGAAAGTAGTTTTTGCATTCAATCATTTTCTCAACTCTGATACTAGTCCGAACAAGAGGCAAGAGAATGTCTCCGGCACATATTGCACAGTTTATGCATTAAATCTTTTTGTTTGGTTCTTTCAGACCAGAAACCCAAAATGATTATACATGGACTAAACCCTCAATCTCACACTTCAATGAATCATTAAAATTGGTCTGCAGAATAGTCGCCATATCACCTATTACTTCAGTATCAGATTCTCCTGGCGAGGAAGGGAGAAACATAACAAAATGAAATTTACGAGAGACTTTTTTCATCCTTAACTTTTTATACTATTCTTGCCATGTCCATCTCATTTAACTTACTCTAAACCAAAACAGACTTTCAGATATCCCATATAATTGTTAAAGAAACGGAGCAAAGAATAACTTAAGAAGCAGTAGATACCAGTATCATGAAAGTTGCAACTCCAACATTCTCCCTTCTAAGCAGCTCAACACATGATTGGGCTGCTGCGGTTGTTTCAACAACAATATAGTCGAGGGAAGGACAAGCTGTGGATATGGCAACATCATATTTACCTGCAATTATAATCAATTTAACAAAATGAGAGAAACCTTAAGTTATTAAAACTACAAACAATAAAACATGAAATTTCCATAATGATAATGGATGAACAAGCTTAAAAACATTACAATTACCAAACCAGACTACCTTACAGCTAAAGGGTATGAACCACTCGCTGAAAGCAAAACTTACAATATAAATGATTAATTGGAGAAATCTATAATAACCACAAATTTCACTATTTTGCCACAGCTAAGGGGAAAATGATACATTGGAGAAGTCTAACATTTATGCAGGATGAGGCATTTCTTAGGAAGTTAAAAAGCTACTATTGTAACGCATTTATCAGAATAACAGACATACTGTCAATTGCCCCTAAATCGCCCATCCGTCCATATATCCCCTCTATTTTATTAGATTCTTTGGCCTGCAAAATTGCTTTCAGAACAGATCCCTGACTCTTCTCGGAGTCGATAATTGATCTAAGTTCCACAACCTTCTGTCTAGCCGCCTGTTCAAGTGGAATAAGCTCTTCCTGTTCTTTGATACATTCCTGCAGAAGATACAAATTTTATCAAAAGTTATGGCATGTTAAGAGAACATATTAAAGAACAATTTAAAAAATTCAGTAGAACACAACTTTTTCCGTTTCTCGAGCCTCTGATACATCATGTTTTTTCTTTTCTATGTCTTCTTGTATTTTTTGAATAATCGCTGATTTATCTTCAATTCTTTCAGTGATGCTATCCATTTTTTTGCATGCATCTTCATAAGCTGCACGACTAGCTTCATGCTGGAAGGGAAACAAAAAGAAGAAAAGGAGCCAACTTCATGACATTCCTCACAGAATATATGACAATAATACAAATGAGAGTTTTAAAATATGCAGTGGAGTTAGTTTTGACTATGGTTTTGTGTGACATTCCTCACAGAAAACTTTTAAGAGAGAAGATGACATTCCTCACAGAAAACTTTTAAGAGAGAAGACAATGTTAGGGTTTTAAAATATGCAGTGCAGTTAGCTTCATGCTGGAAGGGAAACAATTAGATCAAATGAATACCGAACTCATATTTCAATACAGATACAAGGACAGTATCAGAATTGGAAAATACCAACCAACATTAATCATTTACAATCCAGAAAATCCATGAAAATGGCCTTAACATTACCTTCTCACTTAAAAGTTTTCTTTCATTGCATGCAACGTCAAGCTTCCCCTTGTGATCAATCAACTGCTTTTCCCATGGTTCTAAGTCAGCACGAACTTTGACGAGTTCAGAACGATATTTCTCAGTTTCAACTGTTTATCAAAAAGATTGTAGAAAAAAATAATAGTTAAATGACCAAATGCAGGCTGAAGAGAAACAGAAGCAAAAAAATGACAAAGAAATCACCAGAAACTTATACTTATCCTTAATAGTCCCCAATGTTTTAAACTGATGAAACTATACACACCTATCAGAATATTTCTATTCAATAGGAGAAAAGAATATAAGTGTCAAGTGATAGGACTGATAGAAACAATTAAAAGGATACCAATAACAGAAAAACATAACAACTGTCAAAACACACATGAAATCAAAACATCCATGAAACACACAGATAAATAACGCACATTTATAAACTAAGAAGTCTGAGTATTTATCAAACAATTATAATCTAATCTTTCATCATGAATTTTATTTTTTATTAAATCATCATGCATTATTTAAAACTAAAAATCAACAAAACTAAAAAAAAAAAATTCGCTTCACATTTTTTTAGCAAAAGTTAAACTCGCATACAACTACTAGTTTGTCTCAGGGATATGAACACTCAAGCAAATGTCAAATAGATATAAATTTTCATCTTTGAACAATAGAAGTTAAAAGGAAGAAATAAACCTTTCGAATTATCTACAATATTCTCTAGTACTTTTTCCTCTTCCAATAAAAGTGCTTGGAGTTTTGGAATAGTATCTTCTAGTTTTGGGATAATCAAAGTTGATTCTTCACACTCCTTTAACAACTCTTCCTTCTTTAATGAATCCTGAGAACAGACCGGAAAATTGAGTTGAGTGTAAATTACAGCTGAAAACTATCTACGTCTTACCCATACCTTTTGATTTTTAACTTCAAGTTTCTTAATCTTTTGAGTCATGTGCTTCAGATCTTCCTTATGTTTCACATCTTGCCTCTCAAACTCCTTGAATTCCTCTTTACAATTTCTTAGATCATTATCCAATTCCTAAATTGAAAGTAAAAAAATGAACAGGTTACCAACTAATAAATTAGGATTATGCTGGTCTAGTCAAGACAACAAAGTTAAAAACAAATGGGGAAAATTTGTATAAAACAAAGAACAACAAATTATAACGATTAAACGAACATTAAATCAGATTATAAGAATTTAGAAATAAGTCTAGCACTAAGCCATTAACCTCTTGCTTTTTCAAATATTTGTTATGCACAGTCTCAAGCTCCTTCAATGTCTTACGACTCTTTTCGATCTTCTCTCTAGTAAAAAAGAAAAAAAAAACAGTTGAATCATTTTGAGTTTTTCTCACATGTTAAAAGAAGTTTTACACCCAAATTAACGGAGAATAACCTTTCAGACTTTAAATTTTCTTCTAGACTAGATATATCTGTTTGCCTTTCAACAACTTTTTCACCAATATCCTCAAAAGCCAGTGTTGTGGCTTTCTCTTGCCATTTGAGAAGTGACAGCTCTTTCAGCATGTAAGCCTCTGCTTCATTCTTGACATCCTACACGATACAATATACAGAACGTATTAATCAGAATTCCTCTAATGTCACGTGAGAAGTGCTCAAAATTTACATACCTCCAAGCCATCTCTTTCTTTTTCAGCTAACTTCACCATTTGCACCACCCCAGACCGCTTCTCATTAAGGGATTCTAGCCTATGAGATCAATGAAGGCATATTGAGAGAAACGAAAACTGCCTTCAACACTCATTACGATTGGGTGTTCATGGGAAGACAGTAGTCGCATTTAACAACAGAAAGTAATTGTTTCACCCACTTCTTAATGTATGGATTTAACTTATGTTTCATACAAATCACATCATGGAAATACATTTATAACTTAAAGAAACAAGAGACCAAGATATCCATGTAAAATACCCATTCCCAAGTTGAAGTATCTAAATTCTAAACATTTGAACATAGTAATGGTAAAATACTGTAAAATTTCTCTTTTTGAATCCATTGGCGGAGCACAGGGATAAGCAAAAGGTAAATCCTCTTATTATTTATAAACTCTACCACTGACATGTTTGCACAAGTGTTGCACCATAAGTTAGACAGCAATAAATTTCAAAAGGACTAAAACAGAATTCATTGATTTCACTTGATCGAGTTATACTAATCCCCAAAATCGCCATTCTGGAATTACAGTAAGTGCTGCAGTAAAGATCAGTCATATACATTCAAAATTCAGTAACAATAATAATAATCCCCAGTGTTACCACATGAACCAAGTACTTACTCCTTGAATGATTCATCAATCTTTTCAACATATTTGTTTGTCCCAATAATATCCTCAAGATATTCAAGGAAACCTTCATCATGTGGTCCCTGAGCTTTTGGTTTCATCAGTGAGATCTGCTCAACTTCACCCTAATATACAATTGATAGTAACTTAGAAGAAAAAAACGAAACAATCCCCCTCCAAATATTTATTAACATGCAAATCGCAACAAACCTGAAGAATCAAAAACCGGTTGTTGTCCAAATCAACTCCCTTCCCTTTCAACTTCTTTGTAACTTCAGTGAAGTTACTCAGACGATCATTGATATAATATTTAGATGAGTTATCCCTAAATGCAACCCTCGTGATTACAAAATCAGTCCCAGGAACAGCTTCATAGTTCCCATTATCCTAAAACAATTAGAAACTTAATTCAGAAATACCTAAAGCCAAGCTCCACAAAATACCAAGTAAACCGAACCACTGAAAAAACTTTCTAAAACACAATGAAGAGTTCAACAAAGTTACCAAATCAACAATCTCCTGAAAATGAACAGAAACCGCAGCACTATCCAGATTCTGGTGATTAGTAGAATTGTGAATAAGTTCTGAAACCTTATTCAGCCGCATCTACACGATAAAACAAAAAAATTAAGCGCAGAGCCCGAAAAGTCATAACGCCCAACAATGCAAAACTGCAGAATGTTCGGTGAAAATGAATTCCACTAGATTTTACAGAATTCATTTGCAAATTTAAAATTCAGAAACAGAAACAAGCCACAATTAAGCTCGAAAAAGCAGAAACCCAAACGAAACACAACTAAAGTTAAACCTTTAAAGTATAAATGTATACCTGTTTAGCTCGCTTTCCGAAAACGAACAACATAGCATCAATCACATTACTCTTCCCACTCCCATTGGGCCCTACTACTGCAGTAAAACTCTGCTCTTATACAAAATAAAAAAATGAGCGAAAATTACAAAATAGGGTTTCGAAATTTGACGAAAGGAAGTAAGTGGAGAATAAAAACCTTGTGAAAAGGACCAACGCGTTGTTCGCCAGCATAGGATTTGAAATTTCGCATCACCATTTCTTTGATGAAGAGTCTAGGCTCATTATAAGATCCGTTAGCGCGTGGCGAGTTGGACTCGGTTCTCATGAACTCGTCGTCTTCGACTGGGTCGGTTCTCATGCTGCGAGAGAAATGAAACTCACTGAACTGTTTCTCCTTGCTTTTTTTTTCTTTTTTTTTTTCAAGATTTAAAAAAAAAAAAAAGACAAACAGAAGTGCAGTCTTTTTACTCTTGGAGGAGAATTAAAACAGCGGAGAAGTGTGGTTTGGCGGGAATTCGAAAATTGGTTTTGGGTGTAGTGAGATGGGCTTCTGGTTTTAGGCCTAATACTCGTGAGCCTATCAGCCTTGTTTACACTTATTTTGGGATAATTACCAGAAAATTGTTGATTTATGTTATTACCAGATTAAGTTTCTCAATGACCAAAATGCTATGCATGAACTTTTTAATTTTTAAAATGTCAAAGGTGAGTCAATCGGGTTGAAAACGCGGGTAACGAAGAGACGTGGGTTTATGCATGCCTGATTTGACGCGCATTAATTATAATCGATTCATTTTCTGAACACGATCTCTCCATCCCAGATCTTTCACATTTTTCTCTTTCTTTCCTTTTTCAAAAACAAAAAAGTTTGGGAACTCTTTGGAACTCTAGGTTTTTTTTCAAAGTTTCTTCATTTTCGTTTCTACCTTCTCCGACGTTGCTGTGTGTAAGGTTAGTTTTTATATGGGTTCGTTGATATAACTTGGTGCATGGTTTTGATGTTGTTGTGGTCGAGTTGTTGGTTTTCTTGCAATGAAATTGTTTTTTAGAAATAGTGAAATCAATGTTAAGATAGTTATAACGTTTTATGTGCTTAAGACGTTGAAAACAGACGAATGTGTATGGATTTTGTATTTTTTTCGTTGTCTTTCAGGGTTTTTTTTGTTATATGCAGTTAAAGGTTGGTTGAAGATGGTGTTTGGTGATAGTTTATGGTTTTCTATTGTAGATGATGTAAGGGAAAATATGATTGGTGTTTTTTATTTTTTTTTTGTGTTACGTTGTTGATAATGTGTGTTTTTGTTCAGAGTTATGCCTTGTGTATATAAGGTGAGTGTGTTTATGTTGTTCAAGTTTGTTCCTGTGCATGCAAATAATCTGAAGGCATTTGTTTGAAATATTATATTTTACTTTCGGGTTATCTTTTTTCCTGTGCATTGGTTTTTGTTTGATAATATGTGCATATTTTTGGGGTCTTTTTCTAGGATGTCATCTAAAAAAGCTAAAGAGGCGAGTAGGAAGAGGAAGGACGCTCTAGGTTTAGGGAAAAAACAAGCAGTACTGGTGTTCAAGAGGCAGAAAGATGTCGAACCATCTCAAGGGGTGTGTTTTAGAATTATGTTCTTTGAACAAAATTGAACATAATTGAACTTCATCGATAAATATTGTTGCGAATGAACAAATAAGAACATTAAAAAACAAATTTCTCTAATCTTAATGTCTTATTTTCTACAGGATGACGATTTATTGGTTCACCCGAAGAACCACTTCAAGTCTAGAGTGACCTTATGTCATATGTCGGATCTGTCAGATTTCCTGAAAAATCATCTTCAGATTTGGTAATGGCGAAGTTTAGAGAAACAATTTTTGGGTGGGTTCTGGATTTAGGGAACATGAATGTGCAGGCACAATTGTCGCATGGGCTGTTTTTAAGGAAGGATGCATCTGTTTATGTGGAGGCTATGATGTTTAAGGTCGGTGGCAAGTACTTGAGGTTTGGTTTGGAAGAATTCAGCGTAATGACAGGTTTGAAGGTTCAGGGTGACTTGGAGTATCCGAAGTTTGAGGATGTTCATTTTAGGTTGCATGAGAAGTATTTTTCGACAAAAAATGAGGTTGACAGGAATTTCTTGATGGAGATATTAGTGAACAAGTGGGTCGTTGACGATGATAATGTGGTCAAGTTTGCTGTTTTGTTGTCAATTTTCTATTTTTTCAACTCTTCAACTAAAAAACTATCCAAAGAAAATTTTGCAATCGTGGAGTTTGGGCTGTATGTTGGCTACCCCTGGGGATCAGCAAGCTACAAGTCTTTTTTGGCTTCAGTTAAACAGAAGTTAGCTAAATCTGATGTTGGGAAGAAGGGGCGTGATAGTGGTAAATATCATTACCACTATTATGTATTTGGTTTTTTTCCAGCGTTCTGTATATGGTTTTACGAGTGTTGCCCTAGAATTAAGGGGTTATATGCCAAGAAGTCGGATGATGATCTGCGTCCTAAACTCCTCAAGTGGATGCCTATTGGCAACCCAAAACTGCAATACAGTGAGGTCTGCATATAGATCTTTGATTTTTCAGGGGTGAGTTATGTTTTCTAATTGTGTATGTTCATAGCTGTTCTTTTTTGTTTTTTAGTTCTTATATTTAAATTTTTTAATTCAATATTTTTTCGCAGCTTGAAGTTGGAAATATTGTTGCGACGGAAGAGGAATCAAAAGATTTGCCCATAGTGTTTATGCGAGAAGCCACCAAGATGAGGGAACAAATGTCAACAAGTTTTGGTTCTGTACCACGTATGGATCAAGACAAGTTTGATGTCATTAATGCGAGGTTGGACACTTTGGGTGTGGAAGTTAGCAAGACAAAGAATGCTCTTGCTTCCTTTAAGAGTGAAATCGTTAGTAGGGTTAGTAGGTTGGAGACGTAGTTTGAGATCATAACTGAAATGATCAACATGAAACTAGATGCTGACAGAGAGCAGGTTGTTTTTTCTTATTTTTTTTGTTTATTTGTTGTTTTGGTTTGTTTTCATGGTTAATCTGTCTCATGTGTTTTCCATATGTATGTGTGCTTGCAGGAGGAAAGAGCTAAAGCCACATGTGTTAAATCAGCTGGTACTGTCCAGACAAAAGGTCCTATAATTGAAGAGATTATAGAGGATACTGCTAATATGGGCAAGGCGGATACTGCTGATGTGGGCGAGGCAGATACTGCTGATGTGGGCGTGGATTCTTCGTTTTCTTTTGCGTTTTCTATTGGGCGTGAGGTACATATGCCCACTAACATTGGTGAAAATGATCGGTTTTTGGAAATTTTCTATGTTGTTTTGGGTGGAATTAAAATCACTGTTCATATTTTTTTTTTGTTTTAGTTAGTGATAGGGAAGTCCTTTTTTGTATGAATTTATAGATGGTGTTTGTCTTTGTATGAACAGGAACGAACTTTGCTTATGTATGATCACTTTTTAATGAATACCAATGCGCTTTCTATTTAGTTGAACATGTATGAACATAATTATATTTTTATGTTTGAAATGAACTATATGATGCTGTTGTTATTTCAGTTTATGTTTTTTTTCTTTTTTTGTGTTGGTTTAGAATGTTCTTGCGATTGAAGAAATCACAAATTTGATGGGTAGTGATCTTCCTGAAAAGATTGTCAAGGAACCGTCTGTGCAGGAGTTTGATATAAGTGAGCTTATAGCTGCTGATATTCAAATGGAAGGTGGAGATGCTGGAGGCACGGACGTATAAGATGATATTAGAGAAGAACTTGTTGTGCAGCAGGATGATGAGGTTAGCAAAACGGTTGTTGTAGACAGATCAAAGAAAAAAACTTCTGCAGTGAAATCAGTAAGTCGCAAAGTTGGCACTGTTCTAAAGAAGCGTCGTCTCAGAACTCCCAAGAAGAATTCGCTCAAATACAAATAGGTCCAACATTTTAGCAATGTTAGAGAGATAATTAGGACGAAGAACGACGGGAAGGTTCGGGTTATGAGGGGAGGCTATCCGTTGGATTCAAATCTTTTGTCTGCGATTCCGTATGGAGACATGATGGCTGAGGTGATGCATTTTGTTGATGCTGGCACTGTGGATTCGTTTGACTCACTTGTGTTCTTTCAAGTAAGTTGTTCTTTTCTTTGTTTTTTTTGTTTTATTCGTTAAGTTTCTTATTACAACTTTTTTATGATTTGATCGTCATACTTGTTAAACATCTTAACTAAGCCTATTTACAAGTCAGGCGCCATGGGAATGCCGAAGCCTTTGGATTTCCATATTAGTTCTATCACCAGCAAGATTTGGTTGTTCGACCTGTTGTACGGTGATCGCAAACTTATTGATTCTGTGAGTAATGAACATAAATGAACTAATATGAACATGTTCATATTTATTTGTTTAATATGTTCCTAGTTTTTTCGTAATGGTGTGTGTTGTTTTTTTATTTAAATATATAATTTTTTAAATGCAGCATTTGAACATTTTCCTTTATTATTTAAGGAAAAGGAACAAATATGGTAGACTGCCGAGGAAATTTGCAACCACAGATGATTTATTTGATCAGATGCTAAGGATGTATTATACAATGTACGTTGCTGCGCGCGAGGAAGATAGGAAGAAAATGTTCGTAGACTAGGAGAATTTGATTTGCAGGTATATTCAAGGTTTGGATTTATGGTGCATCTTAAGTTGGAAGGAAGTTGATCATGTTCTTTTTCTGGTAAACATTGGGGATCACTGGGTATTGCTTCGGTTAGACATAGAGGTTAAGGTGTTATTTCTTTATGATTCGTTGCGTTCTGAAGATCATGACAATGACATCATACTAAAGCTCGAGAGATATTCAAAACTGCTATTGCACTTCATGCAACTATCCGAGCTCTGGAAAAAATCTGGACGGTTTGATATGTCGGAATTCCAGATTTTGTTTGTTGACAGGTTGAAGACTCAGAAGAAGCTGTAAGTTTTTATCAACATTGTGGAACAATAATGAACATTCATGATTGAAAAATTTGCGTATGTTTTTCATTGTTTTTTCAGGGATTGTGGGGCTTTCGTAATGGCTTATGCAGAGTTTTTCGTTCACAACTGCATCTACCTGGTGGATGAGGATTTCAACATTGAAATATATCGTGATCGGGTGACTTGCTTATTGTATCACTACGCAAAGATGAAGCAAGAGAATGATGTTGCAAGTGATGAT